>APFE031751767.1:0-54780 GCA_000404065.3 Pinus taeda
CCTCTGTTACACACAATACAGCTCAGATCTGAATCAATCACTGGCTCAAATCTCCTTCGCTGCTTGCCTGCCTCCACTGCTCAATACCTGCTCAAGAACTAATGATGATTCCAAGGAAACCGCGTCTTTACTTGGTAAAATCACGTGAGCACAAGCTACAATGTGGGAAAATACGTGAGCAAACTCATTGGCATACTCAATCCCTTGATTGTTCAAGATCTGATGCACAACTATAGTCACAACTGATAGCAATCTGATTCTCTAACACCTGTCCCTGCTGAACTGAACATGCACTGACATGCAACTGAGTTAACTGATGTATTCATTAGTTGTATTATGAGTTAATAACTTGTGAATTAATTAATAACTAATTCACCCAACTCATCTCTAGTCTATTTGCCAGTTAGACTAAATACAACCAGTTTAACAAAGCTAAACTGAACACAACTCCATCAACTGCACCTCCAGTCCACTAAACTCAACTCGCTTGGGTTCTAACTGAAGTCCTGCATGCAAATATTAGTCATCCCATACGTAACCACGTATTTCCTTTTGGGATCTGCATGTACCACATCCGTAGCTCATCCTGAAGTGCTCCAAGAGAATAAGACAAAGTTATAGTCTAAATATTATTATGAGCTAATAATATTTGACTGTTCTATATTTAGACTGAGCAGTCACTCCGCTGTGGTCTAAAAATAGAAGTCCATCTATTTTTTCCAACTTGATCAATCATCCATAAACAACAACCTGCAATCCATAGACATGATCCATATTAAAAATAGACATAGTCTAAAAATAGATTTGTGCCAAAAATAGCCTGTGGGCCCACTTAGTGAAGGCGACTCTTTTCACTAAGCTCCATCATCTTGTTGCAATCTCAACATAGTCATCAGGTGGAGATCATGGTAAATCCTGGTTTGATATGTTTATTGTGTTGGCCGAGTGATCTGGGATGGATTACAGTAAAGCCTATTTTCTATTGATGAGGTTGAGGTGGTTTAGACTATGTATGTCCTGGTTAGTTCTTTTGGTTCGAGTCCCACGTTCAACCTTGGAATATGGCACAAGGATGAATGGCTAAAGAGATATTTGGTTTAGCCATTCTATGGTTGGGTGGAACGTGGAAGTCCCATCCCGAGTTTGGATTTTGCATCATTAATGAAAGGTTATTTATCCTTGTATTTCTATGTGTATTATACTGATTATATGTGGATCATATGGTTGTGATTTCATTGGTATTTATGTTGCTATTATGTCAGTTTTTTATGTGTTTTATGAAAGTGGCTATGTATCGCTCTCATCATGTTTTTACTTGTAAATGAATGGAAAGTGTATCTATGGCCTAATAGATTATGTAGAAAATGATATCAGGGAACAATGTTTCTTAGGGATTCTCATATAAGTATGATATCCCTATGCTTAATTATGTTATTTACACATGTGGATTACATGTTTGTGAAATGTTTGAAGAAATGCCTGTCATGGCTAGTAGGGGTCTGGTTAAAGTCATGTTCAAGTATTTTCTTTAGCATCATTGTTTCCCTATTAAATTAATGTTCATAAAATGTCATGAAATTATTAGCAGTGACCTAGGTTCTAAGCCTAAAAATGTGGCTTCAATCCCAGGGACACTGGCACTGAACTAAGAAAAAGAGTCCTTAGACATTGGCTTGCAGGCCTATGAGAACATCTAGAGGTCCCTATGATGATTCTCATCAATAGCTAAATTATATGGGCCTTGGTACCACTCTCCAGATTATTAAAATCAACTTTTCTCACATTTGTTTACATATTTTAGTATATTTTACTTAGTGAAAAGGGTAAATGTGAGATGTTATGTCATGTGGCCTAATTTGCATTATTGCAGGATTTGGAGTAGTTTTGGATTAATTTAAGTGCAGGAAATTGAAGTAGAAAAGAAAGAGAGATTCTAGGAGATTTGGTATCCCTCCTTAACTCCTCAATCACTCGAATATTCCTCCACCAGATCTCATGAGCTCATAGTTACAAGCACCCAATCCAACCGAGTTGATTGGCAGCCAAGCCAGCGGTAGTTGAAGACAATTCAATCTCGTGTTTGGGAGCCAAGCCTCCCTAATTTTTAGGAATTTGTTGGTAGATTCAATTGTATAAATAATTGTAGCCAAGAGGCAATTTCAAACTAACATATTGTGACTGTTATTCTCATGTTATTTTTGACATTTTGATGATAATGAAAATGGTTTCTTTGGTATAGCACTAAGTTGACTCATAGGGATGAATCTCTTGGGTTTGGGCCCAACCCTAGTAGCATAAGTTCCTCTTTTTGTACATGTATTCTTAGATTTGAAGCATTGATTAGCTACTGAATTTATCTTTTCTTTGTTTAATTTACGAGTATTTGAATGACTGGTTAGTTTTTCTTCCATTAGTTGAAGAAGTATATCATTGTTACAGTAGTGAAAGAAAATAATTTAGAAATTCTTGTGATGATGGCATCATCGTCATCTCCCTCATGGGATCATGGTTTGAGGGCCCCACTCTCACAGTCCAAAAAAATATTTATCTTTTGGTTATTAGATAGCTTAGGATTTCTTGTTGAGTAGATAATTGTTTATGATTTCTTATAAGCACTTGCAATTGTCATTTTGGTTTCTTAAATTTGATGTAGATTAGAAATCATTCCATTCCATAGATTTAAGCCATTAGCCATCAATAAATCAGTTTCTCAAATTCAACTCATATTTTCCACATTTACAAAAAGTTGTTCATAATATGTGTTGTTGCAGGAATTTTTGATATGCAAGGAGGAACCCATTCCACTAGCCTCATCTAAGTCTTCTCCACCTCTCACTCAATCCTACCAACCACTAATTTAGATTTATGATTTTCATCCACCATGGACAACCACCTTGAGAAAATCCAACCATCTTGAAGAGTTGGGTTGATCCTTGGGTAGTGTGCACCTTCCCCATACCTTATTCCACCATAATACATCTTCCTAGCACTTCCTTTTACCTTCCCTACCTTCCTACAACTTTCAACCAAGTTTCTTGTAGTAAACTAGGACATCCTATAGTAACTATAGGAAATCTTGTATCAACTACAAGAAACCCTATAGCAGCCTGTTTTAGACTTTTTTGGGAAGAAATGATGATCAGATCCTAGGTTAGGTCTTCAACTTGACCTCCATACCCCTCAATTCCATTTTGGACCAGCTTTATCATACCTTCTTCACCTGCAAAAGGCCATCTTATTTAGCTTAAAATTTACATTTCTAAATTGAAAACCAAAAGACTATTTTCTGCAATATTTAGCCAATGCATGCATACATAAGTCATAGAAATGTTATGATAATTTCCATGCCTACTTAGTCCACATATCTAGATGATAAAATGCAAGGTTAAATTAGGTCTCTTTTGCAAGTAATGTGGGTTAATTCTTAGCTAGGTAATATCATGTCATTTCATAGCACTTTCTATTCAGCACTTTAATTTCCTTAAAATAGGAAAGCATTTATTTTTTGCATTAAAGATAGCTTTGCATTCACTGTCAGTAGTTAGCCTCCTTCTAGTCAATAGAATATTAGTTTGAAAAACCCTAGTTTGTACGAACCCCAGGTTGATAAATTAAAGTTGGTCACCCTAGGAGTTGTAGCATCCTTTCTACAATACTGGGGCACATCACCCTAGATGCTAGCATGCCCATTGCATGAGAGTGTCCTGAGGGAAAGTGATCATAAGTTTTAGTGGGACCTAGGTGAAAGCTACCTGAAGTGTTGGCATGGTTCTCAGGGGTCCTGTAGTTGATGTGGAAGGTTTTTGTTTTGTGTTTGCATCGATTCCATTTCCTTAAGGTCACATAGGAGTTCGAATCCAATCATAGTAGTCTCTCGTCGCATGTTTACCTCAGTTGGCTAGTTACTTAGGTAGATGTGGGAGGAGGGTGTTACAGGTAGAGCGCAAATGAGCATATTTAGAAAGTCTGTCAAAAACCACCATGATGATTGATTTGTTGTCTAGCTTTGGGAGACCAATCATGAAATCTATGGAAACATCCATCTAGATAGAAGAATGGAGTGAAAATGGTTGCAAGGTTCTTGGTAACTTGACTGTTTCACATTTTTTGTGTTGGCACACATCACAATCAGCTACAAAATTAAGAATGTCATTTTTCATGCCAGTCCAAAAGAAAGAATGATGTGTGTGAGTATAAGTCTTTTGAAAGCCTGAATGTCCTGCAATTGGATATGAGTGCAGCTCATACAAGATGTGGGTTTTGATGGTGGAGGTTTGGGATATCACTACTCAATCGTTGTAGTGAAGAATCTAATCCTTCTAAGAGTAGTCTATTGAGGAATGAGGATCTTCTCTGAAGTTATTAATGATTTGGGAAAGAGAGGGGTGGGAGAACCATTTCTTGTGGACCTCATCAATCCAATCTAGTATGGGTGGAGAGATTGATAGAAGGGTACTCTCATCCTCAAATTGGCACGATAAAGCATCAGCCACTACATTTTCACAACCTTTCTTTTAAATTATCTCATAACCATATCCCAACATTTTGGAAATCCATTTATTTTGTTGTGGTGACAATAGACGTTACTCTAGAAAATATTTTACGTTGTGATGGTTTTTGCGGATTTGGAAACGTCAACACAAAAAAGTATGGCCACCAGGTATCTACTGCATGTAATATGGCCATCATTTCTTTCTCATAAGTAGATTGATCTAGATGTTTTCCACTAAGTTGCTGACTGACAAAATCCAATGGTCTACCTTCATGCATTAATACAGTGCAATACAGGAGTGGAGCACATTGCCTGTTTGAGAGCCAAGAAGGCTTGCTCAGTTGCATCAGTACAGAGAAATGATTTTTTCTTCAGAATATTAGTTACGGGTCTACAAATGCATCCATAATTATGGACAAATTTGTGATAGTAGCTAGTGAGACCCAAGAATCCCCTCAAACTCTTCAAGGTTTTTGGTGGAGGCCAATCTTGAATTTCCTTAATCATTTTCAAATCAACCCTCACTCCTTCATGACCGAACATGCATCCCAAATACTAAACTTCTTCCATGCCAAAAGAGCACTTGGATAGGTTGAAAAATAATTTTATGATCTCAGAGAAATTACAATATTTGGTCTACATGATGAAGATGTTTGTCCCAAGTTATGTTGTAGATGAGAATGTCATCGAAGAATACGAGGACAAATTTTCAAAGATATGGTTTCAGAAGGTGGTTCACGAGGCCTTGAAAAGTAGATGGATCACTACAGAGGCTAAATGGCATGACCAAGAATTCATAATGGCCTTCATGAGTTCAGAAGGCGATCTTGGGAATGTCTACTTCCTTCATGCATATTTGGTGATAACTAGAGAAGAGGTTTAGCTTGGTAAATAATTTAGCACCATGTAATTCATCAATAATATAATCAACAAACATAATATGAAACTTTTCCTTGATACTGAGCTTTTTAAGGGCCCGGAATTCCAAACACATCCTCCATTCTCCATATTTGTTTAGAACCATGACCACTGGAGATGAATAAGGGTTTATGCATAACACCAGCTTCGAGGAGTTCCTTGATGATTTTTCCAATTTCATTCTTTTGGGAAAAATCATATCAATATGGGGAGATATTAGGGAGTTGGGCACCTGGGACCAAAGGGAGGTTATGATCACGTTCACCCCTAGAGGGTGGAATCTCATTAGTTTTGTCAAAGACCCACTGGCAGTGATCTAATACCTATTTCATCTCATGATGAATATGAGGAGTAGTGGATTCAATGGTCTGGATGGCTTTAAATTGGGTGACTACTCCATGATGGCCCTTTTTTAAAAGCTTCTCCATTCATTGTGAGTCGATGATAGTAGGAGCACCTTCCTGGAGTCCCCTTAATGTATGAATGTAGTCTAACTGATTTAACTCCTAGAAATACTTTGTGATAGGGCCTAATGTGTGAATCCATTCAGCCCCTAGGACAATGTTA
The DNA here is from genome assembly GCA_000404065.3 of Pinus taeda. Taxonomy (NCBI): domain Eukaryota; kingdom Viridiplantae; phylum Streptophyta; class Pinopsida; order Pinales; family Pinaceae; genus Pinus; species Pinus taeda. The sequence goes on from APFE031751767.1 coordinate 5,978, forward strand.
CAACCACCCATTTCAATGGAAAACGTGTGGGTATTTAGGTGGCATTCTCCCATCTGAAGCTTAATATTTTCACAGCGACATTCACATCTCATGGTCCCCCCATCAATGATAAGGACTTGGAAATTATATATTGTCTGTACAAAGAAATGAATAGCTTCTGTGACTCTCTTATCGATAAAGTTATGAGCGCTACCACTATATATCAATACTACTACTAGCCTATGTTTAATAAAGCTTCGAGTTTTCAGAGTCTGAGGCAAAGAAATGTCAGACAAGGCATGTAGTGATATAACCAGCTCATCGGGCATAGTTGTGAGATAATTTTTGGTTTAGGTTTCCATTGCTTCTTCCTTGGGAACCTCAACGGATGGAGCTTCAGCTGTTGAGCTATTATCAGTAGCATAAATTTGAAAGAATTTTAGTTCCTTGCATTTATGTCTAGGGTAGTACTTCTCATCATAGTAGTAGCACAGTCCTTATTTCCTTCATTCTGCCATTTCCATCAATGATACATTTTGAACCTTAAGTGTTTGGGTGGAGCCCTAAGACTAGGTGGCATGTGCCTTGGCGAAAATTTGGACGGTTGTATTGGGAATTTAAGGTGATTTCCACATCTGGGGCCTTGCGACATGCGTCCAACCAAGTAGCTAGGTGGTGCATCCAGACATGGGCTTAGATGGCTTCTTTTAGGCCACTGAAAAATTCCAAGTAGAATTCATCTCCTAGACCATCAGTTCTAATGTCCAATTGTTCAAAGGCTATAATGTAGTCCTTTACTATACTCGTTTTCCGTAGCATAGTGAAACAACCCAAAGAATTAGATTCCTAGTTTTTCTCCATAGCATTTCAGAACATGTTCCAAGTTTCTCTCCCTGGATAACATTTTTGATGCCACTGCCATGACTGCCATCTCTATTGGTTGAAGTAAAGGGCTGCCACATGTAGTTTAGTTCCATCTTTTCAAATATCATTAAGGGAGAAATATTGTTCCATTTGTGCTACACATACTGCAAGGTTAGAGACATCAAATTTGTACATGTCCAGCTTGGGTGTCTGATGATTGGAAGAGCGGTGCTTTCCATTGAAGTGAATGTGTTGGTTGGATTCTCCTTCTATGTGTGCATCAACACTAAGCTCCTCCCTAAGAGACATCCTTATAAGGGCTGCTAGTTTTGAGAGTTGTTTATTTTCCTCGAATGCCTCAAATATTTTCTCAAGGTGGTCGACCCTCTCGACTACCTTTTCCATGGCCATAAATTGAGATCTAGTACCCAACATACACCACTCATGGCCAAAATTTTATCTTACTTAAGAGTATTCTTCTTGGAAAGAGGGAAAGCTCAGGAATCTAATGGCATGGGTCACTTGAAGACACATCATGAAACATTTTGGGACCACCAAAAAATTAGGGGCTTACAAGTGAATGGTACCACTGTGAACAGTTCGTTGTCCTGATTCTTATGGTAAAAGTCTCTTGCAAGTGTCTTGGGATGGTCTCTAACCTTTTTTTTACTTACTTTCAAAGGAGTTTTACTCCCCGCTGATCAATACTACAGTGGCCAAATTCCAAAAAGATTGATACTATTGGGTGTGGAGCCTAATTATCCCATGTATTCAAAGGTATCACTGCATTGGACCCTAGTTCATAAAGGGGCGACAATGCCGCCCGTAAAATATTCGTTGCAGGGGGGGTCCAGGGGGGTGGCTGCGACATCTAGGAGCCCCCCCCCCCGTAGTAGGGGGATCAGGGGCAGTGCCACCGAAGATAAGAATAGATGTAAAATTTCCTTGTAAAATGTTGTAATATTGTAGTCAATCTAGGTCATTCATTAGGCAGAGATCTAATGGTAGAAGTTATGTTTAATTTAGGGTTATTTTCCCTAAAAGGAAACCCCTCACTATATATGAGGGAATTTTATTGTGTCTACGCATATCTGTATTCTGAGTGAGGAAGAGAGAGGAGATTGAGAGCGAAGAGGGAATTACAATGGATCTGTTGTAGGTTGTATCTCTTCAATTTGCTGGATAATATAAAAGGAAGGACTATCTGTTTCTCTGTGGACGTAGCCCAAACTGGGTGAACCACGTATATCTGTGTCTCTCTTGTTTTATGCATTTTCCGTGTTTATATTTCTGCAATATTTTACGTGTTCCATTTCTTTGTAATATATAATTCTCTAACAGATACTTCCCAATGTCCTGCGAAAATTGGGCCTCAAGTGTAGTAACAGAAACCCCAAGGTCTTTGTACTACCAAATGCATTGTGACAATCTGATCTGGACTATGGTCGCCAAAACCCTCACTGCACAAAGAGTCTAATCTTCATTTTGAAAACCCCAACTATTGAATATGAGTTGTACGACGACAGCAGAACCTCAACTGTTGGATATGATCTGGAAGATAAGGTAGAGGGTGATCTTCAGATATCAAAGGGAAATATGGTCACAAATGAGTGTTCGGTGGTATATATCAGAATATACATAGGGTTCTGACAATAATACTCGACCAAATATTTTAGGGCGCTAACTAAGGAGGATCTACCATACCTTAGTCGTACTACCCAACTACCTTATTATACACATGAGTAATCTCCTTGAGTGTTGTTCTCAATGTACTGTGGCAACAAGATGGTCGATAGCTTATCTAAGATTAGGTTTTAAGTGAGCCTAGGGAGATTCCGATATACCCAAGGATAAGTGGAAGTGCAGTATGTAAGTGGTTATGTCTATTGCACTACTACTTGAAGGGTTACCCACAGGGGTTACAAGGAAGTCTAACAAGTGTGACCACCTCTTGTATTTCCTGCATGCATTCCTTCCCAAATATGCAAGTTTATGCGCTCAACAATATTTTGGTTTAAAGTAGCTAGAACACGTCTCTAGCCTAAAAAACAAATCTGTGAAAATTGGAGTAATTGGTCCTAGAAAATGCTCTGATAACACTAGTTATACTCTTGACCTGTGAGAAATTTAGAATACCATAAATATGAAGAAATATAGCCTAAACAAACATAATTATCACATGAAATGAGAACAACTGCAAGATATTTTATTATTAAGAAGCAGATTCAATGTTCACTTACCTCCTTGAGGGAGCAACCTACAATATAGCAGAGCTCAATTATAATAAGACTCCATGATATTTCCCTTACTAACTAAGACTATTTATAATTAAATGAGATCCAAAACCCTAACTACTAGTGGTCCCTTGCATAACGCGGGTTAACCACTTTATTTATTAACTATGGCCCATTTACAACTAACTGTAGTACCTTTTCTCTACTATGGGTCAACCACTTACAATTATTAATGTCGGTTTTATTAACTCTCTAACTAACTATGACTCTGACTTGACCCATTGGGCTTATTACATAAATAAAGGGGTTAGGGTTGGACCCTAATAGACTAGTGGCTTCAATATTGAGAGGATTTGATCATTTATTCCCTAAATGGCCATTAGCAACCTTATTGTTTTAGGTTGGTAGTATCTCACCTAGGAGGGATGGTTGCGTGTCCCTGCCAATAGCCAAATGCCTCTAAGACGTGTAATAAATAAAATATTTCTTGTAAGGCTGTTGGGAACCACTAGGTGTTCCCTAGCACGTGGTAGGACAGGTGAAGGCCCCTCAACAGTTCACTGCAAGCCCTAAGTAGAGGGAAACTAGAATATTTACAGTGTTTTCATGTGTAGAATCCCCTGTCCCAAAAAGAGGAACCCTTAAATTTCTGTCTTAAGCTCAAGAATATTAGCACCAACAATGGTTTAGTAAGCCACAACGGCCTTAGTGAAATTTCAACATCGATCCATACATTCGTAGAACCACCACAACCAAATCATAAATGGAACCATGCTTGAATGAAGAAGTTTTGCACAAAACAGTGCTACGATGAGGTTAGGCAAGACCTTAGTCTTATAGTATAATTGAATCATATTATGCGATAAGTTTTATAGAAGACCTAAACATGGTGGCCATGGATTGGCTATCGATATTCCAACTTACCATAATTGGGTAATGGAAGGGTGATGTGGCCTAGAGGCCATCTCCCAAAACCTTTTGATCGAAAACATTAATACCAGGTAGGATGACATAAGGTGGGGTGTGTTGGCAAACATGCAAGCATGGAGGTTCCACTAATGTTTGAGAGGTGGGCCACTAGACGAGTCAACCCAAAGAATCCATCCTGGGATGTTCATGAGAGCACACAAAAATAATGGGAGGGATGATTGGTCGCTAGGCTCACATCTTAAAGGTTGAGATAATTCCCATTTTCTAGGTTGGATCCCACAAGACAGCTCATCCCTAAGGCCATATCTTAGAGGTTTATTTATGCATCACAAAGGAAAGGCAGCTTTGAAGAGGCATTGGGCTAGTTGGGCTCACAACACAGATGTGGGGATCCCTTCTATTGGTTGGGGTAGAGCTCATATGACAGTGCATCCCTATAAACAAATCTTGTAAGTTAAATAAAAAGGGAATCTTGTAGCATAGCATTGAGATGGATTGGTACAAGATTTCATGACACTACCACATAGTGGACCAATCAGAAAGAAGGGTCATACGGAGGTATTGCCACTTAGCCATGTGTCTTGAAGGTGCCACCCTAGAGGTGCATAGGGGAGTGGTCACGAGATGCGCCAAGGGGCCAGGATCAGGGTGACATATTGCAAAGACCCCATCTCAGAGGTATAAGGGATTATAATATAGAATATCAAAAGGGTGATAGAATTGGGATGGTGTCTCCCAGAGGGACCCACCCTAGTGTATTAAAAAGGGAGTAGTCAAATGAGTCACCAAGATAATGTGTCGAGCTGAGTGGTTGCAGAATGATGAGGCACTATAACTCTTGGACCAACCATAAGCATGGGTGGGTAGAGGTAAGGCCCACCAACCCAAATTTCCTAGAGGTCCCTTCTTAGAGGTGTGCGAAAGAGCAGTTGAGATAGGGTTGGGATAATGGTATCGGGGTGAGATGGTGGGCTGGCATAGGGAGGAGGGAAAAATAATGGGGGCCATCTTGTCGTTATGCACCCAATAGAGGTTTTGCTAGAACCGAACCCCACTTCCAAGGGGGTGCCTAAGGAAGATTTGGGAATGGAATTGACCTTATGAGAGTGAATGTGGGTCATTGATATAGCAATTAGTAGTTTCCTATACTACCTATTCTAAGGAGCTAACCCCCTCATAAGCCTCATGCACATGACCCTATCAGAATTATGTGTCATGGCTCCATTGTTTGAACGTATGAGAATCTTTCTAGGACCTGCACGACCTTTATGTCACATTGCAAAAAATTAATATATGGTGGAACTATTTGGAGGGAAGTGTATGACACATATTATTCTTGCATAAGGAATTAATCCACTAATATATATATATAATATATATATAATATATATATATATATATATATATTATATTATATATATTATAGTTATGAGCCTTTGTTATTGGGTTTTTAGGGAAAGGGGAGATTAAATTAATAATTTGAACCCTTTGGTAGGAGAAGAGATAAGAAGATGAACCTAAGGAAACAAAAACAAAAACAAAAAAACAAAAAAAAAAATTATCCCATTCCTCTAACTTTACTTGAGGAGTTGGGTAAACAAATAACAGCTCCACTGGTAAGCAAGTGGGTTGGCCTTATTATAGGTGGTATGAGAGCATCCAATTTCAACACTTGGACTAGATGGGCTCTATCATGTGGAGGTGATGGTTTTCAAAAATTGATTAAATGATCGTTTAGGTGTTAAAATTTGGTCTAACTAATTTGTTTCAGGGCTAATTGGTGTGTGGACTTTTTGATCTATTTAAAGCAACAATAAACTGAATAGTTGACATATTTGATAAATAAACATCTGTAATAATTTATGAATTTTGTAGGCCTATGTATTATAGTTAGTGAATTTTTATTTTTCTATAAACATGTGCTAATGGGGATTTTTTGCTGCAAATATTTTGTTATACCATCTCTACAAGAGCAAGACGATGGGCATTAAAATGTTGTATATTTATTAATTATGCATTAATAGTGATATTTATTGTGATATAATTTATTCATATAAAATACTAAATATGATGGGAATAATGACATTATTATTTTTTCACGGCAGAGAGAGCCATGGAAGCTCCATGAATACAAGTTCATGCTCATAATTGTGTTTATTTAATTATCACGTTAAAATATAATAGTGTGTGTGATAGGTCACGCATCACAAGAAACCTAAGACAAAGATAACACAAAAAAGAGGACTGATATGGTGCAGTACAATTGTGATCATTCACAACATGAAAGTGAAAGGATCATGACAAATGAAGAAGAGAGATTAGTTGACCAAGGGGAGGGGGGAGAATCATTATCCAGATTGGATGGATAACTTGAGAAGCGTATGAGATGAAGTTAGAAGCTTCAGGTAAGATAATGAGAGCATAGTAAGGGCTTAAGAGAGACAAGCTGAGATAAATGTAGTCATCCTACAAAGTCTCTCATATTTTCAAACACAAAAGAAACATGAGATTAAGGTTAGTCATATAGATGAGAGGATCCCTTAGGATTTACAGGAGAATACCAATGGGGTAAATGGCTGTAAATTCAGAGAGAGGAAGAGGCATGAAAGTGAAGACATTGTGCCAAGGAATGTACCATTGAGTACCCCAAGAGTAAGAACTAGCACATATGTGCATCATTCTAGCATACCACCTAGTTCTACTACCAAGAGGCACCACCATCACTCCCATCATCGTCATTCAAGAATCAAGGAAAAGGATTACATGCCTAAGGAATTTAAGAAGGCTAATCCACCCACATTTGATGGGTAAATGAAGAAATCAGAGGATGCAGAAGAATGGTTATTTGGCGTGAAGAAGTTTTTTTGAATCCATGATTATTCTGAAAATATGAAAGCAAGGATCACCACCTTCAATTTAAAGGTAACATAAGATATATAGTGGGAATATTTGAAGAATCTTAGAGGCATTTCTGATAGGGAACTGACTTGGGAAAAATTTGAAAATCTCTTTAGAGACCAATATTTGTCTAAGTGTTATTATGATGGCAAGGAAAAAGGGTTCTATGAACTCAATATGGGGTAATTATCTGATGATGAATACGTCACCAAGTTCTTAGAAATATTGAGGTATGTTCCATATCTCAAAAATCAGAAAGCTAAGATCCATAGATTTATTAGTGGGATACCAATGGAATTCAAATATAAAATTGAGTTGTTGGAACCATCAACTCTAAATGATACTATTAAGAAACTAAAGAACTGTTATGGGCAAGCAAAATGCAGGTTAGGAATTAAGGGTAAATGGTAGGAAAAGAGAAACAATGGACATAAGAATAACTGGCCTAAATTTTTTTTATAAAATAGGGAAGGTAAGAATCTATCCCTTGCAAAACAATTTCACCAAAAATGTTAATAGTGTTGTCAAAATAGATGTGCAACAATAAACAACGGGGTAGTTTAAGCTTGTGGGTCGAGAGCCACTAAAGTGCTAGACATGTGGTGAAAACCATAGGGAAAAACATTATCCACATCAAACTGTTGGACCAAAGGTTTACAGTGCATAAGGGACTCACAAAGTGGGTCATGTAGCTCAGAGTTTGACTAGAATCTATGAAGCCATATAAAACTGCCACGCAGACCACTAGGCATCCATCGTTGAGATGGGTAAGATACATAACCAATTGTTTTCTATTTGGATCAATCCAAGTTCTAATTACAGCTATATTAACCAAGAGCTTGTTGAAAAATGAAATTTGATCAAGGAATTGCATGAAGAGCCATGGATGGTTCAATTGAAAACTAGTATCAAAAGAAACATTAATCACTAGGTGAGATAATGTATGTTTTATCTTTGTATTGGCATGCCTACAAAATATCATCTTAATTTATTTCCATTGAGTGCATAAAACTTATTATTTGGCATGGATTAGATGTACTTGAAAAACTAAAATGGATTGTTTTGAAAATGAAATATAATTCTTAGATGAGCAAGGAAAAAGCATAGTTGTGTAGGGCAGGAAAAATCCTAGTTCAATAAGGTTGATCACAACTATGTAAGCCAAGCGTAATAGAAAAAATCGATGCATTTTGTTTTCAGTTCAAATCCTAAGTGATATGAAGGCTAGCAGTGATGCTAAGAATGAGGAAAGTGAATAGATAAAAAGGTACCCAGTTATGCAATAGTATGCAAATGTTTTTCCAATAAAGGTTCCTAGATTACCTTGCCACATAGAGGTAGATTTCTCTATTGGGTTGGTAGCTAGAGCAGTATCAACATCCAAGGCACTATACAGGATGAGTAGCCCTAAGCTGGTGGAGTTAATATTTCAACTAAAAGAGATGTTAGACAAGGGTTACATAAGAATGAGTGTGACTCCATGGATAGCACCTATATTATTTATAAAGAATAAAGATGGAAACCTAAGACTATGCTTTGATCATAGGAAATTAAAAAAGGTTACCATAAATATGAGGTACCCATTTCCTATTGGAAAATATGGAGACTTGATGATTATAACTTATTTTCCTTTAGCTTGATAATTACATGTGATAATATATGTTCTTTTAGTATTTCTTTAATTTTGTTCATCAAGCAATTGCGAAAACAAGAAAATCACAAAGAGACAAAGTACACAAGATATATGCTCCAAGCCAAGGAAAAACCCCTCCAAAGGGAAAACATAGAAAATGCTCCTCTTATTCTTTAGAATCTTCTTACAAAAGAGACTTCCAAGACCCAAAGACCCAAGCCAACCTCCAACAAGGTCTTCTTCACTACAACTTCCAGATCTTTGATACTGCTACTGCAACTTCGACCCCTGTAACAAAATTTCATCCTTACAACTTCAGCCCCCTTCAACTGCAATGGAGACTTGACCTACTACATCTGTAAACTTCAAAAATCCTAGCGAGACAAGATAGATATATTTCTTAGGTGAACCTTGACTTCTACTCTTCTTCAACCTTCCAACTACTCTTCTTCTCCTTCGATATTACAGATTGAACTTGCTTGCATTGCGTGTCGAAATGAGTTGAATTTCACTCCTTTATATAGCGTTTCTTGAGGATCTAATAGCCCTCCTTTAGGCCAACTTCATCTTGATCTTGGGTCGACTTGGTCTTGGTATTTTTGATGGATTTTTCTTGAAAAAATAAATATGTTTCTTCATTAAAATGAGTCCAAAATGGGACTATGACACATGATCAATATTTTTATTTATCCTAGAAAGACCTAGAAAAACCTAGAAGAGATAAAAGCATGAAGACCATGCTTTTGACTCAAACTTGAGGATAAAACCCATACTCCAAAATAAAATATAATTTCTCTTTCTTTCATTTTTTATTCTTTACAAGGAATATGCAATGTCATTATTACAATTAGATCATAATGAAGACTGAACCTAGTTACAATTTTCAACACTCCCTCTTAACTAGGGAGTTATTCATTATACAAGGAATCTCAATATTGATGCATTCTTCATAATAACAGTTTGATTGATAAGCCATAATTTTTTCAAACTTATATACACATCACAACTAGCACTGTACCTAAAGGCCTTAACTGGAAAATCTCATTTACACTTATGAGAATTATGTTGGGAAGCTTTATATGAGATGCTACACTACCTTTCAAAGTACACACCCCATTCGTATGTCTATAAGATATGTCATGTTAGGAATATTCTTATCTTCGATTCTCAAAACTTGGATCCTCAAAGAATATCAGTCCTCTTTAACTGCTCTTGGCTCGGATTCCGTACCTCATCCTCAAAGAGAATCAATCATCCAGATATTTACCTAGACTCTTCAATCCATAATAAGTTTCCATCTATATGCTTATCCAATCCTTTGAACTCCATTCTTTCTTTATGGCCTTCACTAAGACTTACGATCATTAGTCCTAGTCTAGTGCTTGACCCATAAAGACAAGAATTATCGATATCACTCCCTCTCAACTAGGAAGAGATATCTACCAAACTTACCTCTCAGGTATTCAAGATTATTGTTTGGTAATGATTTATTTAATATTTCAGCTACATGTTCGTTTGTAGGTAGCTATTGTAGTTCCATGAACCTGTCTCATACTAAACTTCTTATGTAGTGGTACTTGTTATTTATATGATTTTTCTTAGCATGGAACACCAGGTCTTATTATCACAATGTATCTAATTAGGGATTAGAAATCCCTCAAATAAGTCTAATAACAACTTCTTGATCTAAGCTTCTTCCAACAGACCTCACTTGAAACAACATATTCAACTTAATTAGCACTACTAAAAGCCATTGTATCCTACTTTCTGATCATCCATGAGACCATGGAAGATCGAAGGCTAAAAATCCTCCTATTGTGCTCTTTCCATCTGTCTCACTGCCACCCCAATCTGAATTTGTATATCCCACAATTTGGATTTCATCACTAGTATACTTGAGGTAGTGAAGTATAGTCCCATGCAAGTAACTTAGGATATGCTTAGCTGCAATTGAATTATCATGTTTTGGCTCCATCTGGAATTGAATGACAATATTTACTACGAAACAAATGTTCATCCTCATGTTCATTAAGGACCCAATCAATTATTTGTAGCAAGTAGTATATACCATACTATAATCTGAACTCCTTAACCTTTTCAAACTTGTAATCATAGGAGTCATCATAGGCTTGCAATCTATCATGTTTAACTTTTGAAGCATCTTGATCAACATTTTATTTGACTAGGATATATCTCTCTCGACTTCTACCATACTTCTAGTCCCAAGTAATAATCCATAATTCCAATGTCCTTCATATCAAAATCAACTGCTAACTGCCTCTTACATTCCTAAATCCATCATTCTACACCTATAACTAGTAGATCATCCACATATAAGATTATAATAACTGGATCCTCCTAGACCACCTTAATATATAGGTTTGGATCTGTAGAACACTTTGTTAAAACAAGTCTGAATAGATATGCATCAATTCTCACATACCATGCTCTTGGTGCTTGCTTCAAGCCATATAGAGCCTTCTTCAGCCTGTAGACATGAGTCTCCCTCTAATTTATTTCAAATCCCTAAGCCTGCTCAATATAGACTTCCTCATAAATGGTCCCATTTAGGAAATATTTCTTTACATCCATTTGATGGATGTTCCATCTCATATAAGAAACCAAAAAGACAAATTATCTTATGTTTGTATACCTAGTTGTGGGAGCAAAATTTTCTTCATAATCAATCCCTTTCTTTTTTGAGAATCCCCTTGCTACAAACCTTGCTTCATATTTTTTGATGCTTCAATCTGCAGTTTGATTTATCTTATAAATCAATTTTGAAGTGAGTATTGATTTGTCACTTGGTTTAGGGAAAACCTCCCATACATAAGTTTTCATTATGGACTAGTATTCTTGTTGCATTGCATTCCTCCATTCTTGATGCTCAGTTGCATCCTCATATGAGGAAGGTTTTGTATCAATAAACTTTATCATGTATGTAGCATAGCCAGAATACCTCTTTGGTCTCTTAATTTCCCTAGATGTCCCTGATGTTGTATGTTCTTTTGCCCCTTGAAGAGTGGTTTTCAACCAAATAAGCCTCTTCCAACTTTCTAGAACAATTACTTGTTTTATTGGTTCACAAGGACCTTCATCATTTTCTTGAGATGGTCCTGTATCTTGACCATCATTGTCCCTAGAGATATCCTCAAAGATAGGAACTTCTTCTTCATTAGAGTCAAATGTTCACTATTGAGAGGGGGAGTTGAACCAGTAGTGGTGGCCTTTATATCAATTTTCTCCAAAATATACTTTTGTCTCAATGTCAATTATCCATGCACATCTATAACATTAGTTCATCAAAACAAATACGGAACAATAACAACAACACAAGTATTTCTATTGGAAACCCTTTCAGGAGAAAACCACCCTATTGCTGTTGTGCTACTCAAATATTCTATTAATCTGTTGAACAAATTTACGTGGGTTAGCTTACAACCATAACCTAGAAGACTTGGCTTCCTCTATAGTATGTTGGAATCTATCAATTTGGAAATTTGTTTCTCTCGTATATCTACAGACTACCATCTACTGAAATCTCCCATGACCAACAATCCTCTCCCAACCACCATTGGACTCTTCAACTCCTATTATATGGAGAAAACTCTTCCTAGTATTGAATCGACCAAATCATTGTCTATAGTGAAGCCTTCACTTCCTCCATGCAAACCACGTTTCATATATTTTTAGACTCGGTTCTAAATTCACTCAACATGAGCAACCCAATAGCTCTAGCATTATGCTCATAAAATCTAAATCATTAACTAACCCGAAGGAGGGAATTTCTTTAGTTCTACTCTCACCAAAACACTGCTCACAAACACATCTTAAAGCTACCAAAATTCTACCACAACCAACACACAAATTCAGAATCTTCTTCCCAACTCTATCTTTTATTTTTTCTCACAAATATTTTATGTACCTTTTCATATGTGAGAAATTGTTTCATCCTCTACTCACTCACAATAGCATACTCACTCACTCTCCAAGCAACCAACCAAATAGACTCATAGCCTTCTTCTATTTATCATTATTCTATTTTGAGTAATTTAGTAAATGCTACAGGTTATGGAAGACTTAAAAACCCTTTTCACACACTTTATATTTGGTTGAGGAAGGATTATTGACCAAATCAATAACTAACTCCACTAGCCCTTTGATATCTTCAACCTTGATCAGCTTGTAGAGGGCCCACAAATCCAAAGCTTGACCAGCCTCCGTAGGAACTCTGGAAGTCTCTAAGACCTATGCAACACTTCACAAAGTCACTGCAACAAATCCATCATCATCCCAAGTCCAACTAGGTTGACTAGGATGCCAACCCTCAACCATACTAAGCAACTGAGCCATCAAACTTCTCTGCAACATCTTTGCCATTGGTATGCAACTCCAACACCTATCAAACATCCTCCAAGACCTGCAAACCATATGAAGCATCCACATTCACATGTAGATCCTTTCCCAGCCCAAAGTATAACATGTCAACGTGGGATACCTAATCTAGGACATGGATACCATGGACACCTAATCAACAAGGCTCATCAACCTTAAAATTTGTAGCAACCATCAACCTTTGTATGCAGTAACATGATCAAGAAGACCATCACCATGTAAGGCCTCCAAGATAATGCAACACACCATCATCCAGCCTCCAAGCTAATGCAACATGCCATCATACCATCATCATCATGAGAGGGCCTTCAAACTAGTGCAACACACCATCATCCATACAAAAGCCACCTACAACCACACATACACATGCATATACAACACATCTACAACCCAAGCAATCAAGTTGAGGTTGAAATCAATGACAACTAACCACACATCTTCAATACTACAACACACATCCAAGCCAACAATCTCCCCCTTTGTTATTGATGTCAACCCTCCAGCTGAAGCAATCATCTGATCAACATCCTCACATTATCCCCCTTTGATAATAATGGAAAAGGGCTAAAAATTTCAAGCATGAATGTTATATGCTCCTCTATATGCAAAAGGCTCCATGAAAAAAGAACATATACTCCACTCAATATCATATGCAGGTGATGAAAAATGGAGTGCAAGACTGAAATACAACAACACTCCCCCTGGAAAGCATGTGCACTAAACTCCCCCTGAACTCAAGCTATGTCCAAACAAAAAATGCTAGAGCAACATCATACAACTCCTATCAGTAGCAACAATAAATCTCTCACTCCTATGAGAATAAGAAACAATGGAAATATCTTAAACAATTTCTCTCTCCCCTGAAACAAAAACATAATCCATGCCCTAGTAGTAGTAGTAGATCATATCACCAACACATAGAAACAACAACATAATATGACTAACTAGAAGCAACAACTCTTATCGAATCCATAGCAGTAGCAACATATATCCAACCAACTCTGAAGCAACTCCAAGCATCCTCTCCACAATGTACTCTTTAGCAACAAGAAAACTCATACATCAACAACAACAATGACTACCTGGAAGCAACAACTCTCTAAAGGATTAATGGTAGCAACAAATAATGATGATAGGTCACAACAGTATAACCAACCAGACTCTATTGAATCATCTTTATGGTTGAATGTAAAAAAATGTACATATCTCCCAAAGCCTCCTTTTCATATGCAAGATACTACTCCACATGGACCAAAGACTATAACTAAAAGATATGCAACAAAGTATATGGCCTCATATGCTTATTAAATTACTACAAAGATGATAATACATGGTTGTACAATTACTTCAATAACCCCATATATGGTTGAAATATGGTTCTTATGACTCTCTCTAAATGCATGCATGACTCTACATAGCCTTTGCATGATATGTATGAGAGTGTACAAGATAATACATGGTTGTACTAACACTATTAACAACCAATACATAGTTGAACCAACTCTCATAACTCATTTTACAACATATGCCAACCATGGCTCATGACTCTATGACCAATACAAAATGATTTAAAATTAAAATCCATGATCCCATGAGAGTAATAGAGGACTCCATCAATAAGTTACACCAATGATAAATGACACCAAGTGTTGAAGCATCGGAATGCATAGTTGAAATGTACTCACTACAATGGCCAACACCATGGCTCACCTCCATGCATGACAAGAAGTTAATAACAATGCGTATCATATGAAGGCATGTGATTGTCTCTCCAAATCACTAGCCATAAATCAAGATCTTGGTTGTAGTAACCATCGAAACATAATAATTCACAGTGGCTCATTCATCTATTCTTGTATGATTAGTTTTGTTGTGCAAATAACAATTACATATTTCTAAATATATGGTTGCTTATTGCTTCTTGTGATTAGGTTTCATTCATTGATTGTGCATACAATCACGTAAATTTCCTTAAGTTTGAAAATACATTCATGAGAAAAATAGCTTCAAAAACAAATATTGAACAACAAACATTCATAGTGCAACAAACCGTCAAAGAGACACATTAACATAGTGTTTTGATGAAGGAGTTCACCCCTCATAGGCTACATCTCCTTGGTCCATCTTACATGGCTTGGGCCTTTGTATTAGCTCATTGTGGAAAAATGTTGTTTTACAAAGCTCTATGGCTCCTGATACCTGCACCAATGTGTTCAGAATATCCAATTTGGTTGAAAATTAATTTCTCTATAGCTCAGTCAGTCTTTTCCTACATTTTCTCCTCTACTTCTGGAATATCTCAAGTTAGCCCTGCTAAATTTGATGGCAAGCCCGAATTTGGGGGCACTGCCAAATATGCCACCAAAATAAACTAAGGTTAATTGTTTTTTAATTGCATTTAATTAATATTAGTAGGGGATTAGCACTAACATAAAACCGTAACCTCTGGAGGTTTAATAGCCCTAGTCATATGCGATATTAATGTCACATTAACCATTTTGGTTATGCTCTGTCGGAACCATCAGAGCTGATCGTTAGAGTTACATCCGTTGTGTTCACATGCTAACCATCGGAGTAATGAATGTCGAAGCCACTGAGGTTAACTAACCGTTGGAGGTTGCATTTTTTCATTCACATGCAAGTTAAAGTTACGGAGTGGTTAGTTTATCCCCTATGGTAACACAACCGTTTGTGGTTTATTACATTGTGTTCACATGGGGGGAGGGCTGGCTTATGGGCTGGCCCTCCCCTAACTGCCCAAAATCATAAAATTAAATTTTAACATAGTGTGGAAAATTGTTATGGTAAGTAACATCTGGTAGTGAAGGCGCTAAGGTGTATGGTTTGCGTATGACAGTTCATGGGTTCGACCCCAACTTCTGCCAATATATTTTTCTCCACTATTAGACCTCCAACCTGACCTTTGGGAGGTGCCATGTGGCAGTCTCCAGGCCTACCACATGGAATTCTTCCATTGGTCCAAAAATCCTCCAATAAGAATGTGCTAACAAATCACCTATACAACCTAACCAGATAATGCCACTTGTCCATCCCTAGTTCACCATTGACCTACATTGACCATGCCTAGTCACTTGCCACATTAGAAGTACAGACTGCTGACTGTGCATTGACTGGGAATTTTGTTTTTAAATTTCACAAGTTTAGCAAAGTGATCAGAACATAATAAATTTCTCATACAAACTCGGTTTTCGATTAAATGAGTGGTTTTAGGATCATTTTCCCGAGATGGACACGTCATTTGGGTTTCGATCCATTCTTATAACTTTGATTTTTGAGCTAAATATTGAGCACCTTATCATTCCTCCCCACTAGAAGCCTTTTGGACCCTAAAATATATTATCAATTGTTCAGCTAGTGAGGGTACAACTCCCTCACCTTCTCAGTCTGCAACCATTTAGCTTGAGAAGGATTTTTTCCCTTGAGTCCCACTCTAAGGTATTCAAGATCCCCTCTCTTTGAAGTTCTGGTTCTTTTGTTAAGTATGAGATCCTAATGAAGTTCATCTAGATACTCTAATGAAAAATCATCTATTGATGGAAGCTGAACATGATCTCCTTGATCATCAATCAAAGGACGCTTAAACAATCTCAAATTCTCAACATTAATAATAGAGTACATTTGCATATAAGGAGGAAAATCAAGATTAAATGCATTGTTACCAATCTTTTCTAGAATTTTAAAAGGACCATAACAGATTGCCTTAAGCTTTTTACCTTCCCCTTGAAGTCTCTCTTTGCTAATATATGACCAAAATTCTTCGCCAACTTGAAATTTGTGATCAACCCAATGTTTTTAATGCCTTGCCTTGTTGTTTCTTTTACTTTTCTCAAGTTGTTCCTACACTGTATGATGTATTAACTAAATTTTCTCTATGAACTTCCTTGCCTTATCGATATCATTGTGACCATTGATGGCAAAATCTTTCTCAAAGATCAAGTCCAATGGCGATCTTGGAAGTACCCATAACATGCCTCAACCGATGATGTGTTTGTGGAAGAATGCTTTGCCCTGTTGTATGCATGTTGTATGTAATGCAATTGTTCATCCCATAACTTGGGATGTTTGCTGCAATATCCTTTAAGAAGATGAATAATTGTTTGATTGACCACCTCGGTTTTTCCATCTATTTGTGGATGAAAGGTTGTACTCTTATTTAACTTTGTGTCCATCATGTCCCACAAATTTGACCAAAAATTCCCAACAAATCGAGAATATCGATCACTTACAATAGAAGTAGGAAGACCAAAATGAACCCAAATGTTTTGGAAGAAAATATGAGTTGTTTGTTCAGCTATATTTTTCTTTTTACATGGTGTTAGTATGCACATTTTTTTTAACCTATCTACAACTACATACAAGTAATCATGACCTTTTGTTGACAATGAAAGACTTCCTACAAAATCCATTGAGATACTCTCCCATGGATGTGAAGGTACCGAAAGTGCAGTGTGTAAACCAAGTTTCCTATTGCTAGGCTTACTTGTAGCACATAAAGATCAATCCTCTTATGAAACAAGAAACTTTATCCAACATGCGTGGCCAATAAAAATACCTTTGAAGATTTGCTATTGCCTTGCCTACACCAAAGTGTCCAGCAATTAATGAAGTGTGTGCCTCCCTTATGATATTGTTTCTTTCTCCCTATGGAATACACAACTTGCCCAAGAGATACAACAAACTGTTATGTACATGATAATCCAACTCTTTAATTTGATTTCTTTGACTCAAGCTTGCATATACTTCTTGAAATTCACTATCATTTGCATATTATTCTATGTAACTTTCATGAAAAACAGAATTATGCTCGAGTATAATAGATGAATTTACAATATGCCTTGAAATAATATCAACTAACTTATTGTAGATTCCCTTTTTATACCTAATAACCAAATGAAATTGTTGTATAAAACCCATCCATATGAAATATCGTGATTGCTGCAACTTTGACTATGACTGTAAATACTGTAATGGTTGATGATCAGTATGTATGATGGTCTCCTTCCCCATCAAATAGTGCTTCCATTTATTAACACTTTGTACCAATGCATAAAGTTCTTTGTCATATTTGGGATAGTTAGTTACAGCTAGATTAAATATTTCATAATGAAATGAATGGATTACCATGTTGCAATAGAACTGCTCCCATGGCATAATCGCTTGCATCTGTTTGAATCTCGAATGGTTGTATAAGATATGGAAGTGCCAATACTGGTGTTGAACTTATCTTTTGCTTCAAAGCATCAAATTATTTCTATTCTACATCTCCCCAATGGAAGACTTTCTTGACACTTGTCAATGCGTGTAATGGAGCAGCAATGGAAGAAAAATTAGCAATAAAATTTCTCCAATATTGTGCTGCTCCTAAAAATATTCTTACCTCTGTAACTATATTCGGCTTGGGCCAATTCAGAATAACCTCAAACTTAGAGGGGTCGATCTTCAGCTCACCTCCTCCAACAATGTGTCCCAAATACACCAAAGAAGTCTTGCCAAACTCACACTTTGACATCTTTAAAAAGACCTGTTCTTTTCTCAAGACATCAAGTACTTGGTTTACATGCATGACATGTTCATCTCTTGACTTGCTGAATATGAGGATATCATCTAAGTAGACAATGAAAAAATCATCTAGAAATGGTCTCAATACATCATTCATTAACCCCATTAAAGTAGTTTGAGAATTTGTAAGACCGAAAGGCATAACAAGCCACTCAAACAATCCTTGTTTAGTTTAAAATGCGTTTTTCCAAATGTCTTCTTCAACTATCCTAACTTGATGATAACCACTTCTTAAGTCTAACTTAGTGAAATACTTTGCATACCTCAACTAATCAAGAAAATCATCGATTCTTGGGAGTGCATAATGATTATTTACCATGATTTTGTTCAGTGCATAGAAATCCACACACATGTGCCAAGTTCCATCCTTCTTTGGCACCGAGAAAATGGGCGAATTGCATGGTGTTATCCGGTAAACTAGTGTCCATTCAAAGCAGCTAGTCCCACTAAGATGGGTAGCTATCTTAGAAACAAACAAACGAAATTTAATTTTGTTTTCCTTTATGAGAAGTATATGAGAGAGAATCTGTTGTGTGTGTAGCATGATTGTTTAGAGGTCTTTGTTTCAGCCGGATGTATACCCCAGGAAGTTTTGTACACCCCTCCAAGCGGGGGGGACTTGTCCCCTCCGCGGGGGATCCCCCTCGGCTGGGGGGTCCGGGGGCCAGCGGTCCCCCGGTGGGGGCTCGGGGGCAGCGCCCCCGAAGCTAAAAACAAATGTAAATTTGCCTTATAAAAGTATAGTAATTTCTAGTCAATCTGAGCCGTTCATTAGGCGGATGATCTGACGGTAGAACTTATGTTTAGTTTAAGGTTTTTTTGCCCTAGAAGGCAACCCCTCTCTTTGTATGAGGGTATTGTATTTGAGGCGGCGACATAGATGTGTATTCTGTGTGAGCGAGAAACAGAGAGGTGAGACTGTGAGAGAAAACAGAGGATATTACAGCGGCTTTGCTGTAGGTTGTGTCTCTTCATTTTGCTGGATAATAGAAAGGAAGGACTGGCTGTTCGAGGTGGACGTAGCCCAAACTGGGTGAACCACGTATATCTGTGTCTCTCTTGTTTTGTGCGTTTTATGTGTTTATATTTCTGCTATATTTTATGTGTTCCATTGCTCCGTAATATATAATTTTCTAACAAGGCATTTTTCAGGGGCCCAAGTACTAAGTTGAACTTCAATATTGCATATCACCCACAGCCTAATGGGAAAATTGAAAGAAAAAACCAAATAAATTCTGGTAAATTATGTTATATTAGTTTCTATGAAGTTTGATATAACTGTGTGGCATAATTTTATGTTAAATAATTTTACAATAATTATTTGTGTTATACTTATGAGGCAAAAGTAAGTTTTGTGTAATCGTTTTCTCATATTTACTCACGTTAAGATTCTCATGCAGAAATAAGTTATATGCAATTGTTTTTCAATGATTATTGAACTTATGTTTACCATGCAGTATTAGTTAAGAATACTAACTTTAGTAGGGTGGTGATTTTAATAGAGTGAGGCCTGAGGGGGAATCCAGATAGGGTCTTAAACATTTTTTAAAGGTGATGGCATGGGATGGGGCAGTTGTGTGCCTAATTTAGTGATGGATATGTAGTAAGTAGTTGGGTCTGGGTTTGCAAGTTACCTGAACCCAACTCTCAGAGATCCTCTCACAAGGTTGTGAGTAGGATAGTTGGTATGCCGAGTGGAGATACATGGGAAAAGAGGAAACATAAAAGAATCCTTCCATAGATAGGTTCATTTCCACTCTAATCACTAGTCCTAATGATAGCAAGTGTTATAATGGAACATAGTGGACATAGTTACCACACTACTTGTACACATCTCATATCATTAAGATGGAAAAGCCCAAATGGACTTTATTTTATATACATACATACCAAGAGTAAATCCAAAATAGAATTGATGAATATCTATCTCGCACGCTAGTAAATTTAATGTAGGCTAGCAAAATCATTATTTTCATGTAAAAGAGTAGTTATAGTTAAATCATTCACAAAATGATTTCATAGAGCAGTGTGTTCAACTGATTTCCTAAGCATACTCATGAAGTGGCTACAGTAAAAAACCTAAGAAACGAATGCATGAAGCAGTTACAGAGAATTAAGAAAGTGCAGATTCAGCTCTACAAATGGCTCACAATAATAATATAGTTGGAAATCCATTAAACATTAATTAATATAGTTACCGTACCATACAGAAAACGTCAAAAAACAGTTCTTCAGGAGTCATTACAAGTTTAAAAATAAACATAACTTTCAATACACCTTAGATTAATGGAAGAATTATCAAAAACCCTCACTCACATTTTTATGCATGCAAAGGGAATAGTCCCTAGGCCTGAGTTGTAGCCAAGTTGAGGCCTTCACAAGACTCAAGGAGATAAGTTTAGTTCTTCGCAGTTAAAGACATATAAATAATCATATAAAATAAAATAACAGAATATATTAGAACAAGAGTTATTTAGTCTAACCATGGGCAACATTTACAGCTTGAACTTTCTTCGCAACAAGAAGTAATACATAGTAGTAAGATGATATCAATTTTGGTATGATAAAGAATAACTCACCCATAAGAATGATGAATTAAAAACGATCAAGCGAAAGTAACCATAGGAACTTCAATTTATAGGATGAACTCATAATTGTCAATATAAATTAGAAATTTTCGAAACTTCAAAGGTACATCAGTAATATAGAACCTCATTAACCCAACTGGGCAAGGAATGTCATTGCCAAGGACAAATGACAAGGAGATTTTTGAAATCATTACAATATACTGAGATTCTTAAATGAATCTAAGAACTCTAATAAGTGTAAAAAGACCCTAATTTAAAATTGCCCAATGATTGGTTTCACATCGTGATTGCAACCAAGATAGAGTTCAAACAAAATGCATTTATGAAAACATATCGATGAAACAAGAGGAGAATTTTTCTTATGAGGTACAACGAGATCATACCCTTTAGGAAGATAGAAGGATCTAGAACCAATTGGATAAGTGGTACACAACTCATGATTATTTCTCACAGGAATTGAAGTTACCTACCCTGAAACAAAAAGAAAACTATTCACAAACTAGTTAGCCATAGGTAGTAGGGGTAAAGAAATGTTTAATGTTCTTATATATGAGAAAATAAGAACAACAGTAACCCAAAAGTATACCTATGAAAGGGTGAGGATCACCACACGTTGGAACGAAAACCCACAGTGCATACCAAGCATCTTGAGCACTTGAATAGTGCAACATGTTACATAAGTAAAATTGGTCGAATAGTTTATTGTGTAATAACTTACCTAAAGCATGCGAAGGTGAATGGATGTGCTCCATCTCTTAAGGGTTCCCGAGCTTTTCCAGATTCCTCACCCAAAAACCCTGCAGCAAATAGGGAAAACGTTCCAAACTCACATAATAAATTTCCCAGGGAAATAATAGTAAACAAAGTTAAACCAAAATCAAAGTATACCTTAAATGCTGGAAGCTAGTGAAATCCTAAACATTCCTCAAGCATAAGGAACTGACTCAAGAAGGAAGTGAAGGAACCCTACGGGCAACAGGGTGTTCTCCATAGTTGTCGTGAACCATACTATATTTCCTCTTAACCATTTTGTCCCTAAGGAACCATACCTCGACCAGAAAGTGAAACCTCATGCACATACCAAGAAAATAATGGAAACAATATGCAAATGCAGAACTACACCAAACAATGGCAAAAATGAGGGAAGGAATAAGGTTAAAACTGTTTATGGTTTGAGGGTTTCATTACGAGTCGTTGATCCATCTTGAGAAGATTTCCACCCTTGAAGTCTCGTCAACCATAAAGTTATACAACTTAGGGAACACTGGTAGGTGGAGGAGGGGAGACCATATGGCCCCAAGGGATGTGGCACCACTCTACTTGCCTGCGGTACAACTGGGCATGAACAGATAGGCACACATTGAGGGTATTGACAGTAGGTTGGAGAAAATTGTACCAAGTTAATGAAGATGGTAAACCATGAAGGTATAAGGGAAAACCTTATTACTAAGGATCACCAAGTATAATGATATGTTATAGTTGGTTAGGGGATAAAATCACCCCCCTAAGTATTCGAGGGTTATAGACATGAATTGTGTACATGAATTGAATGTAGATAGTTATAATTTGAATGTAAAAGACATAGCAAGTATGTTCACCTGCCTTAAGGGTGCTGAGGTGCAATAGAACAAAATCATTGGATTAACATAATTTAATGTTGTGTTTTATGGGGGAATACTATGATCATCAATAATGGCTATTGTTAACATTGACGATAGGAAAAATAAATAAAATTTAGAGTTGGGGGATATGACAAGAATCATCTAGATGTGTAGAAGCATTGTGCATACTAGTCCATCTGGTTCATCCTGTGAGTAATATATTAAAAGTGTAGGGTTGGCTAGTAAGAGGATTTTAGTGTATGACTGAAAAATGATTCTTACAATGAATCCTTCCAAACATTTTTTCATCACCAAAAATATCTTGAGAGATTTGACAGTATAATGTTCCATACCTTAAGGGAACTGAAGCAAATTCATGGAGTGTAGGTGTTTGAATAAAATCCATCATCCAATGCATGATGAAGAGTCACAATGAGCCATCGTTGTGCCCAATGAATTTCCGCTCGTAGCTTACAGATTTGTAGCATAGCACAACCTTGATAGATAACATTTAAGTGATGAAGATGGGGTATAGACGTAAAGGAATATGCTCAATAAATAAGAACTTTGTGGAGTGAAAGTTTCTACTTCAATCAACATGAGTTTGAGTCTATCTTGGGTCAAGTATTTTCTTTGCACTTGTTAGCCCTCAAATCTGCCTTAGGTTGAAATAAGGCAAGACTCAAGGCCACATCAAACCACGCTCAGCCTCGTAGCTAGACCTACGAGGACAAGAGAGGGCTCTCTCCGAGTCAAACTCGGCAAAAGATAATCGAAAAGGCTCGAGATGACCGAATTGATGAATGATTTTAGGCTAGGTATTAAGTACAAAGAGTTTAGGATTGATTTTTTATGATTTTGTTGAAATTAAGGGAAAGGCAATTTTGGGTGCGGGGATGAGGCACAGTTTTTGCAGAGGTCCACTTGGGGCAAGATAGGAAATTGTTTTGACGCCTTATAGTGAGTGAGATGGATAGATCAGACCGGAAGAGACTAAGGAGAGCAAGGGGTCTCAAGGATTCTCCTTAAACTGAAGAAAACATAGAATATTAAACAAATTTAAAGCCAGAGCACAACAATTTCATGGATTCTACCTTAACACTTCATTTGCTTAATAAGAGAAGATTCAATAGAGATAATGATGCACATACACAACTTACAAGTACTGAGAGAAACACACCATCAAGACATAAACCCACATGGATCCCAAATAGTGCTACAAAACCCTGGTCTTTCCTTTGCCAAAAACGCTGATAAGATATGTACAATATAGTCTCAAAACTATCCCAAGAGTCCAACCCTAAAAATGACTAAGAAGATACATAATATAGGCAAGCTAACACATTTCCTTGCCTCTAAGGGTCGAGCTCATCATCCTAGGTGCTGTTTCAACCAATTCTAAACTGAGCACTACAATCTAGGCAATCAAAACAACTTGCCTCTATAAGTTAGGAAACCAATTCATTCATTAATTTTTTTGCTATTTTATGAATGAATCTTCTAGAATAGGTAAAAAAGTTTCATTTCATCATGAAAATACATTAGTTACATCAAAGAGGGTGAAAAATCCCATGAAAGTCAAAACTAGTCAAAAGTTGTGTTGTCCTGAGCTGTAGATAAAAAACTGGCAAATTTCCCTGATGCGTAGCGCGCCATTTCTCTATGCATAGCGCACCTTTGGGCCCACTTCCTGGCATCCAAATGAGGCTCAAGTGGGCTTGTTGGAAAGTTCTGGATGTGTAATCTCCATCCCAAGTGGAATTTCTCAATTTCGTGCCCATTTGCCCCTCCAAAAATGCAATCTCCCAAGACTGCTTCCTGTGTGTCCAAAAAGGGGCAGAAGGTCATTTTTTTCTTGTTTTTTGACCTTTTGGGGGATCAAATCTCCATGAATGTCTTGTCAGTGGCTGAGCAAGTGTATTTTGTCATGACAAATCCACAAATGCTGAGTTTTCGTGAAATGGACCTCCCCAACTTAAGGGTAGTGTGCGGCGCGCTACGCGTTGAGGGCAAAAACCTGTTTTTAACAAAAAAAGTTCAAAATTGACCAAAATTGCTCCAAATTTTCTGAATTTTGAGCTGGGGGTGTATCATTGAGCACCATGCTCCTTCAAGGTGGCTTCAGCCAAAATCAGAAGTGGATCGGTCCTTTTCCTCCATTTTAGTGCCTTGGCCATTCGTCTTTTGAGTACCTTCATTTTTGCTTTACACACATGCATGCGGGCCCAATAATGATTCTTCATGTGGTGGAGCATATCTTTGTCCCTGTTTGCCTTGGCTATCAACTTTTCTAAATGAGTGTTCACCCGAATGAGCATAGACCCTTGCTCAATAGGTGTCAAATCACCGGGTCTCTTGGGAGCCAAGTTCTAGTCTTCTCGGATCCTCCGCAACTCATCAAGAGTGTGTTCATCCTCTAACTTCTTGTTGCGCTGCTCTAAGTATGTGATTGTCCAATTTTCCATTTCCAATTTCTGCTGCAATAAGTGATTTTTAGCCTTTTGTTGCTGAATGATCTCCTTTAGCTCCGAGCTAGGAGGACTGATGTCAAGGTCAATGATGTCTATGTCCGGATCACCTGATGGCCCCTCATCAATCATGGGCTACTTGCCTCTCTCCTGTACCTGTGCTGCTGTCGAAAGTGAGGCCCCTTCCACCTGATGTGGAGATAACACTCGTTGTGCTGATGAAGAAGGAGAGACCCCTTCCACCTGGTGTGGAGATAATACTCGCCGTGCAGATGCAAATAAGGCCTTGCGGCCTCTCTGATATGTAACACATGTTGGAGTGCTGACATGCTCGGGCTCTGGAATGTGAAACTGATGTGGAGGCCCTCCCTCATCATCGACAATCTCAGGGGGTGGTTGTGGCACCGTGAAGAAGTCGCGATAGATCTTTTGGAACTTTTAAGGTGCAAGTAGGGTTTGGGAATTTAGTAGGATTTAAGGATTTTAGAGAGGAAGATTATAAAATTTTATGGGAAAATTTGAAGGAGAATGTTGATGAAGATGAGGGAAAAGAGGGATAAAAAATGGGCAACCTTGGATAGAAAAATATTTTGAAACCCTAGCACCATTAAGTCTTTAAATCTTCCACAGTGATGTAAGGTTTTGACTTCTCATTTTCATGGCATTTTAACATATTAATTTCTCATTCATCTTGCAAAACCAAAACTAGCCATGGAGGAGAGACGTACCTAAAATTTGCTTGAGAGAAAAGAGGATTTGGTAGCTTGCTGGCAGTTTCTTGGGCAAAAAACCCAACATATAGCGCACCTTTCCCAACACGTAGCGCCCCTCTGATGCGTAGCGTGTGAACAAAATTACACTGAGGAAATCGCGCTGATGCGTAGCGCGCCCCTGACGTGTAGCGTGCCCATCCTGATGCGTAGCGCGCACCCAGCTACATAGTGCATTTTTAAGGAGGGTTTTGGATGCCTTCCTGGTGTCAAAATTGGGCGCAGGATAGCTCGTTAGAAAGGTATTTGAGTCTAATTTCCCAAAAAACTAGAATTTTTCAATTTGGAGTTAACTTTCCTTGTCAAAAATTAAATCTCCCAAGACTGGTCAAAATGTGCCAAATGAGGCTGCCTCAAGGCAGAGTGTTGTTGCAGTCAACTTTTGAATGCATTCCTGAACTCCAAATTGAGCTCATGATAGCTAATTGGAAAGATATTTACGTCTAGTTATAATTTTAATTATCATAAAATTCATTTAACCAACCAAGCTAGGATAAAATTTGATTTTCCCAAGGTCACTCCAGAGGTGCATTCGATTCTCCTGAGGCAACGATATTTTTGACATTTATCTAAAACCATGATACCTATGTAAAAAGTGAAGGAGGTTTTTCTTATTTGGAATGTTGTGGAAACAAACCCCTCTCAAGTTTCCAAAATTCATCTTTTATTTCTCAAAAACATCTTTTGCGTGAAACTTATCCCGATGTGTGGAACAAGGGATTTTGTCGAAATGAAGGGGATAAGGGGCTTCTAAATTCTTGGGGAAATTTTGGGAAGTAGGGGGGGATGTTAGGAAGCAAGGGAAAGTGGAATCTCAGAGATTGAGTGAGGGGAAGGGGTCCAAAAGGGAAAAACATAGGCCCAACCTAGAAAATTGCCACGTTGTAGCAAGAAACTAGGGTTTGCGTGAAAATGAGGAATTTGGTGGATCTAAGGGATGGGAAGTATTTAATAAGGTACATGAAGGATAGGCGAAGGTGTATGAACATCTGGATACAATTTTTACTAATGATTTGACCATCCAAGAGAAATTACCTCCAAAACCCTAAGAGAGGGAAATGGACCTTACCAAGGCACAACTGAAGCATGAATAAGTTGTAAAATGAGCCAATGGAACTTGACATGATGATAAAAACTATATGAATGATGATAGACTCAGCTGAATGATGACATGGACTGACATTTGGACAACATTAGAAGGAGTGAAAGCAAACCCTGGACCTAAATCCTAGTGACCAAATGTTGCTTGAAGACTCTTTGAAATGACAAAATTTGACCTTGACACTCTAAGACCACTTTGTAAGAGCATATTTGATCAATGGAGGAAGGCTGGAAAGACTGACACTAACAACACTCATTCATGCAAATAATTTTCAATATTATTTTTCCACTCATTCCTTTTAAGAATAAGGCTCACGTGGATGATTTCAAGAAAGTGAAAAAGTAAATTCATAAAAAGTGTCATATGGACTTTTAACTTGACTATATGTAAAAGGCATATGGTTTTTTCTTCACATGCATAATTGTTTTGGAATATTTTATTAGCCCATTAAAACTCAACATTTGGTGCATGTTTGAACAGAAAGTTTAAAGTGATATTTTCACCTTTTTATAAAGTGATATTAAAGTAAAGATTTTTGAGGGATAAGTGCATTAATTTTTTTATTTCGGAGGGACAAGGTGCCTCGATTTTTTTGAGAGATAAGGTGTGCTTGTGTTTTACTTAATTGTTTTTTGGTGTAATAAGGTGTAACTTTTCTTTGTAAATTTGGAGTGATAAGGTGTATATTTTGTAATATTTTTATAGTGATAAGTGTAAATGTTGGGCGTGAGATGCCCCAAGGCAAGTTTTGGGGCTTAAAGCCTAAATTTTGTCTATGTCCATTGTAAAGACTTCATGATTTGTGGGAACGAAGCGCAAAGTGGTAATAGAGTCATAGGGTTGTTCGCCCTGATTTTTGTAATGTAATGTTGGTTTGAGAGATCTACCCATGGTCCTTAGATCATGGGATTGTTTAAATAGAGCGAGGCTCTAAGTGTAAAAAGGAAGGAATAAGAAGGATGGAAGGAAATCAAGCCATGAAGTAGTAAGTGGAAGTGTAGAGTCGTGTCTTTGGGTCCTAGAGTAGGAGAAGGCTCTGTAGCTCAATGCGCAGATGCCTAGTAGTCTACAGTTGAGTGCATGGACCCCTGCAACTAAGTGCGTAGGGTAGGTTAAGTTTGTAACCATTGGAAGCATTAATAAAGAGAAGTTTTATCATATTTTTGTGTATCTTTTTCTATTTTATGTATTGAAGTATATTGGGAATGAATTGCAAGTTTACTATTTATTTATTGCACGAACTTATATAAATATCCTGAGTAAGTGAATATAATATAAGGTATCTATTTATGCAAAGATCACTAATCGTTATAAGAAGATAAGTAAGACAAATCGCTGCTCCAGCAGCACAGAAGCCCCTCAAGCCCTAGTTAGGGCTGCACGAAGATGAATCTAATAGGGCGCGAAGGCCCCACAGGTCGAGAAGGTGTGCAGAGTAACCTGCGTAAAGATATTCACAGTTTGATTAAATCAACCCTCAGACATCTCATGGGTGTAGAAACTTGGTTCGAGCATCCCCCCGTATTGCTTCAGGTGAGACCTCAGTTTGCGCCCCATGGAATATTGCCGAAAGGGCCAATAGTACAAGGATTTTTTTGGCTAATTAACACCAAACTTGGGTCAAGCCCCAACAAGCCAAAAAATGGTTCCATTGTTGGGACAAGAATTTGCATATAGATGTCTGATGTAGTATCATTGGAATCCAACTAAGAAAGAAATTGTGAATTCACGAGTTCGCAGTGCAGCAAAACAGGAATCCACGACTATCAAAAGAAGAGTGGTTAGACTGCTACTTGTACACAAAGATCCACAAAATTTTGTTTGCATGTTTCCCTATTCAGCTATATGAGTGGATCACGAAGTTAGCAGATAGCCAAGGAAGTTGCAAGCTCGGCAGTCCTATTGTGTGGACCCTAGAATTGGTGCATAGATTAGAAGCATTGGAGGATAAGATCACACATGTTCTTAATCACTAGCTCGATCAAATTATAGGAGGATTCGTTATTGAGTTTGCGGTAGATACTTCAATCAGCTATAACGAGGCAGAGTGACACTTCCTGAAAGTACTGCGAGGTAAGTACATTAAGTCTCTAAATACTAGGATTAAAATGCTACTGTGTGAGAAGCGGATTATGTGAATACATTGATGTTTGGGGCTATGCGAAGTGGGAAAACTTACAAAAATGAAGGTAGTACAGAACTAGAAACTAGGCCTTTGATTTCACGTGCGCAAGGGGACGTGGAAGAGCTCACGAAGGTCTCACCAAGAAGTATAGTCAATTTGATAAGGCAAAGGATTCTGTGTATACTACCTCCACCCACATCACCACTACTTTCAATGCCTTCACCCCATCTTCACCCATACCAACTATGCCACCACTGCGAGTCAATATGGCAGGCACAATAAAGTTGCGAGTGTTCAAGGGAGTATGAAATGAAGATCCAAAGCAGTTTTAGTTTGTGATAAAATATATATGGGAATTGTAGGGAGTTATAGATGGCAATATAAATAAAGCAACATTGGTCAGCACTCTACAGGATTGCTTTGGTCAGCACTCTACAAGATCATACGTTGACCTAGTATATTAAGCATTCCAATGACAATCCGAATGCGGGGATCTCGAATATCCAAATTCTGCTAAACAAAGAATTTAGAAGACTGAAGTTAGAGGCATAGTCCATCATTGGGTTCAAGAAGATCACAATGCTACCAGGCAATGCACTTTGGGAATTAGATCAGAGACGGAAGTGCACAGTTCGTGAAGCTAATATGAGCTCGATGGATGGACAACACTGCAAACGGTTTGTAACATCGTTAACACCACATTAAAGGAATGTGTTGTCATAGAAAAGGTCAGGCAGAGGCCTTGGAGATCACGTTGAGGCTAAATGAAACTCCAATATAGGGTCCTAACCTAGGAGTTCAACAAATCCACACGTAGTTGAAAAACTTGTGCCCTAAGATGTAGAGTTTGAAATAGGATAGGACAGCTCGTGTGAAAGTGCATGAAGAGGTATGGTGTGTTAAATCTAAGAGTGAGGGTCATGACAAGGACCACTTCCCATTGTTTGCGAATTACCTCGTGGGAGGAGGATTGATGCTGTTAAGACCGAAGGCCCAAGCAGGACCTAGTGTCATGCCTACGCTGTGGTGTGTGATTTTTCAAATAGGAGGAAAGCATGCTATCGACAACTGCCACTTGTTGTAGAAGTACATGTAGAATTCACAACAACTGTTCTGTAATTTTTGTGGATTAGTGGGACATGATGAGCATACCTATAGAAGCTATGAAGTAATGATGGATAGGACTCCCACTTAGAGAGTTCAGGACAAAACGCGGCCCCTTGACGAGAATGCAGCAGTGGCACAAATTGGATTTTAGCGGCGTGGGCGAGGTCGAGGTGAAGGAGGACATGGAAGAGGTCGTGGACAGCTAAGATGTTATAATTGCAAGTAGCCAGGACATTATGCCCGTGATTGTATGAATCCAACATGTCCATCATGTTTGTATTGTACCTTGTTCGATCATGAGACAAAGGATTGTCCCACACTAATAGTGAGGTTGCAAGAAAAGGGAGTGCTCCAACCTCCCCTGACTCAGAAGCTACAGATGATGAGGTCTGAGCCACGTGAGGAAGACCCTAACATGAACATTATGCTCTAAAGTGGAATTACAACAGGGGATGATAAAGGCAAGCAACCTGAACATAGTACCTGGGTTTGCAAAGCTTCAAAGAAAGAACCAAAGTCTCATTTGGAGTGTGCTAAGGAAACCTTCATGGAAGCTAGGAAGAGCTTCACTAATGCCTCTACTTCAGGAAGCAAAGATAGACTGGAGCTAGAAATGGACCCATCAATACTCACGACGTTCCTGGAAACATGCATGAAGCTACTAGGCGACAACAAGTTTGTAAAGGAATTGTAGGAACTCATAAATAGATGCACTAGGACTATGCTAGGAGAATCCGGCATAGTCCATAAGATTGGAAATCATGAGATGAGGACGGGAAGAGAAATCAAATTAATCGTGCAAATTGGAGAATATGAGATGGACCAAGTGATTCTCGATCTAGGATCAGACGCAAATGTTCTTCCGAAGCAGACATGGGAGAAGATGGGAAGACCTACACTACATGGTCTCCTATCCAGCTACGAATGATGAACCAGCAAAAGATCATACCTTTGCGGATATTGTAGGGAATCACTGTGGATATTGAAGGAGCAAGTGCGCTAGCACACTTTGAAGTGATAGAGATTGTCGATGACATCAATCCCTACCCCATGCTATTAGGAATAGATTAGGCCACTAAGATGAATGAGGTGATAAATCTGAAGAAGCAAAAAATGATTTTTGAGAAGAAGTCTTTGCGCATAGTCGTACCTTTGGACCCTACAAAAGGATCACGCTACACAGAGCCAGTGCATGACTATGAAAGTGATGATGATTTGGACTACATCTACAAGAAAACCACGCGAGAGCAAGACTGGGTAAATCCCACCACGGATGGATGAATCTCATGGAAGCGCGAAAGCTCTTGTACATCGAATCCTAATAAGGAAATAAAGCGATGGCAGAACCAGTTGCACGAGGTGACCACGCTGAACTATAATATGATGATAATATCGCTGTGCTACGTATCAATGGAAATAAGGGATATGCCTGCATATGATGGGTTAAGTGAGGTAGATGCCTTCCTGAATAGATTTGAAAGAGAATTGCTAGAACAACAATGTTTCAAGGCTTAGAAATGGGTACTACAAGCTACGCCTACGAAGTGGTGGGATACACACCAAGGAAGCATTGAGGACTAGCACAAATGTAGGAGAATGATGTGGATGCATTTTGGGAAGCCTCAGGTGTGTATAATAGACAAGTATGACGGATGGGATCACCCGCGCATGCACCTCGCCAACTGGACAAAGGTATGTGGAAGAGCCACAACCTTAGTGGGTGCACCTGTTCTGTCATACCCTAGATGTTATACCCATGAACTGGTAGATAGAGACAGAGCTCCACCATGGGACGAGCGAATGGGATATCTTGCCCAAAGTGTTCCTGTTAACCTTTATGTTTGAGGATCGTTGGTGGGATACTATTAATGGTACGCTACAATCAGTAAAACCAACTATCTTTGAAATACCCTATGAGCCAATAGAATTGGTTCAGCCTCAATGGGCTACTCGGCTGAGCTGCGCGCTAGAGTGTTATAATGTAAATACTAAAGAAGATGATGAGGATCCATGAAAAGTTAACATTATAGAAACTGAAGGCCATCGAGAGGTTCAAGGACCATTGATTGAAGACGCTGACATAACCACGTTGGTAAAGACAAAGTAGGTAAACATTGGTACAGAAGCCGAACCTAAGTATGTAACTCTTGGTGACTACTGGGATGACGCAATAATGGATAAGGTCGTTGAGTTACTCCGTGAATAGCAGGACCTATTCCTGACCAAGATGACAAACTTCAAAGAAATCATCGGAGATTTAGGAATGATTCGGATCACATTAAATCCTGGCACAAAGCCAGTTAAGCAAAGACCTCATCGCTTGAATCGAAAATACAAGTAGGAGGTCTGTGTAGAATTAGACAAAATGTTCGCAGTTGGAATCATTGAGCTAGTGGAGGAATCTGATTGGGTAATCCCTATGGTTGTGCTGGAAAAAGAGTAGAAGGGTGAGATAAGAATATGCGTGGACCTCAGAAAATTAATTGATGCATGTGTGCATGACCCATTCCCAACCCCGTTCACAGATGAAGTTTTGGAAAATGTCAATGGGTAGGAAGCGTATTCTTTCACTAACGGATTCTCAGGGTACCATGAGATAAAAATCGTGCTAGAAGATCGGAGCAAGGACACCTTCACGACTGAGTGGGGCTACTTTCAATACACTATTATGCCATTGGGAATGAAGAACGCACCGACCATCTTTTCGTGCATAGTTGTTGCATCATTCAAGGATTATATCCACAAGTTCCTGGAGGTTTATTTGGATGATTAGACTATATTTGGATTGGTTAAGCACCATGTAACAAGCCCACACTTCATGCTCGATACCTGCCAAAGACACTAGATTGTGTTGAACCTCAAGAAGTGTAGGTTCCTCATCCCTTTTGGGAACTAGTTGGGACATGTGGTTTGCAAACAAGGATTGATGGTAGACCCCACAAAAATTGTGGTGATTCTGAATTTGGAAGTACCGCAAAGTGTCAAATAGCAGCACGCTACCATGGGACATACGGGGTACTACAGGAAATTCATAAAAAACTATGCCCAGATCACCACACTGATGGAGAAGTTGTTGAAGAAAGATGTCGCGTTCAGCTGGAATGATGACTGCAAGAAAATCTTGGATGTACTAAAATAAAAAATGGCCTCTGCACTGATTCTGGTCTTCTTGAAATGGGACCACGAGTTTCATGTCCATGTTGACGCATTGTGTATAGAACTGGGAGCAGTACTAACGGAGGAAGGTGGAGAGGGATTGAACTACCCAATCGTGTTCACAAGTCACACGTTGTCTAAATCATAAAAGAACTATTCTACAACTAAATGCAAGGGATTGGCTATGATCTACACGCTCCAAAAGTATCGGCACTATTTGCTAGGAGGACACTTCAAGATGTATACAGATCATTCCACGTTGAAATACTTGGTCAATAAGCCTGTGATGGGGGGGCACATCTGCAGGTGGCTTTTATTGATATAAGAATATGATTTTGAGGTCATTATGAGGCCTAGATGCCTAAACATGGGACCAAATCACCTGTCACGCATTGAGACAGGAGAGGAACCTACTAGTCTGGAGGAAGGATTATCTGACATATATCTCTTTGTTGTGCACGTAGTAGATGCACACTTTGAAGACATAATCCACTTTCTCATGACTATAACGACACCGAAAGAATACTTTGTCCAGTAGAAGAAGGAACTGGTGGTGTGTGTGGCATATTTTTCTCTCATCATGGGGAACCTATATACAATGGGCAATGATGAGATAGTCTGAAGGTATCTACTTGAATTTGAATGAAGGCATATCCTTGCGGAGGCACACGGGGGCGTTGCAAGCATTATGTAGGGCAACTAACTGCGCAAAAGATTCTCCGCGCAGGGTTGTGCTGTCCAACCCTTCATCAGGATTCAAAAGCACATTGCAAGACCTATGATGTATGTCAAAGAATAGGTAAAGCATCGTGGAGGGATGAGATGCCTTTGAATCTCCAAATGATGTTGCACCCCTTTGAAAAGTGGGTGATCGACTTTGTAGGACCTATCAGAACTTAGGGAAAGATGAGTGCATGATACATTATCATTGCGACAGATTGCCTGACTCTTTGGGAGGAAGCACAGGTGGTAAAAGATTGCACGCCCTCCACTGCCGCAACGTTTCTGTTTGAACACGTATTCACACGATTTTGATGTCCGAAGATATTGATGAGAGATCATGGGACAGTAGAAGCATTTAAAAAAATACTGGAAACTACGCTGACAAAAGTTTGCAACACGTAGTGAAGTGATTAAAACGTGCATGTACTTGTAGTATTATGGGCTTATAGGACAACCTACAAGGAATGGACGGGGAAAACATCCTTCCAGTTCGTCTATGGAGTGGAAGCCATAATGTCAATGGAGTATAGTGTGCCTAGTCTACGCATCACAACACTCACAGGTATGATGTACCACGAAGCACTAGAGGAGAGGCTCGCATGGTTGGAGGAACACGAAGAGGAATGGCTTATGGCTGGATTCCTTCAAAAGGTACAAAAGGAGCATGAAAAGGCCTAACACGATTGACATATTAAGTTGCGCACCTTCAAGGTAAATGATCTAGTGCTACTATATGACAGTAAGGTTGATAAATTCCCGAGAAAGTGCAGAATACATTGGCTGCGACCGTATGTTGTTAAGGAGGTCACGGACGGAGGCACGGTGCAACTGGTAAAGCTAAATGGAGAACTCTTCCCAAGAAAATTGAATGGTAGTTGATTGAAGCCATAAACGGGTGGCTCGGATATCTAACTAGTCGACAGAAGCACAGTATTCGCACTACAAGTAACTGAAAAAAGGCGTGGGAAACAAGCAGATGCAGGGGACACAGGAGCAGATACAGGGGAGTAGTTCTGACACCGTGCTCTCAAAACAACGAGTACGGGAGATACAACAGGTAGCCGCTCAATGCGATGCCCACCTTGTAGTAGGCCGAGCAAAATTGGGAGCTCTCCATGCGAAGATCTCTACTTCGACACAGTGACTGCAGGGCAAGTCACGATATTTGTGTTGGGGGCCTATTGGACATGGAATCCCCCAAAGGCAAGTTTTGGGGCTTAAAGGCCAAGTTTTGACTAAGTCCATTGTAAAGACTCCGCGATTGTGGGCATGAAGAGCGAAGTGGTAATAGAGTCATAGGGTTGTCCTGAATCATTTTTGTAATGTAATGTTAGTTTGAGAGATCTACCCATGGTCTGTGGACCATGGGCTTGTATAAATAGACTGAGGCTCTAAGTGTAAAGAGGAAGGAAGAAGAAGGATAGCAGGAAATCAAGCCCTGAAGCTGTAAGTCGGAGTGTAGAGTCATGTCTTTGGGTCATAGAGTAGGAAAAGGCTTTGTAGCGGAGTGCACAGAGGCGTAGTAGTCCATAGCTGAGTGCGTGGACCCCTGCAGTTGAGTGGGCAGGGCAGGTTGAATCTGTAATGTTGGAAGCATTAATAAAGAAAATTTTTACCATATTTCTATGTATCTTTTCTTATTTTATGCATTGAAGTATATTGGGTATGAATTGCAAGTTTACTGCTTATTTACTGCGCGAACTTATTTAAATATGCTAAGTAAGTGAATATAACATAAGGTATATGTTTATGCGAAGATAACTAAGTGTTATAAGAATATAAGTAAGACCCACGGTGTGACTTGGGGAAATAGTACAAATCATTGTTCCAGTAGCGCAGAAGCCCCTCAACCCTGTTTAGAGTTGTGCGAAGATGAATCTAAGAGGGTGTGAAGGCCCTGGAGGTCAGGAAGGTGCGTAGAGTAACCTATGCAATGGTATTCACAGTTGGATTAAATCAACCCATCAGACATTTGAAGGGTGCGGAAAACTAGTTCAAGCATCCCCCCATATTTCTTCGGGTGAGACCTCAGTCTGTGCCCAACGGACTGTTTTCAAAAGGACCAGTAGTACAGAGATTTGTTTGGCTAATTAACTCTGAACTTGGGTCAGCCCCAACAAGCCAACAATAAATTTTTGTACTTTTGGAGTGATTTTTATTATGGAGTGATAAGTGAATTTTCTTTTAAGGGAAGATCATTATTGTCCAAAGTAATGTTTTTCTTTGAGAGAGGGTGAGTTTAATCATTAAATTCAAGATTCTGATCAATCTTTGGGGTGCATTGTTAATACTACCCAACACCTTAATATGACATAAAATCAAGCGAGCAAGATAATTAAGTGAGCGTGTTAGAGACCAAAATGGGTAAAGGAGGAAAATGTCTTCAAAGTGTAGAGCTAGAAATTAAATTGCAAGAGTGCAATCATGAATTGGAGAACAAAATTTAAGTACTTAAGTGGAAGTTAAATAAAAATCAAAATATAGTTAATAAAATTACTAGCATATTAGGAGCAACAAAAGATCTTCAAAGTGAACTAGATATGAAAGAACAACTCATTAATTCACTCTAGATAAAATTGAGGCAAAAACAATATCTACTTTATGTAAGATGTACAAAATGTATATATGAAATATGTGACACAAAAGACCTCATCGAAACACCCAATGAAATTTGTGAAACATATGACCTCATTTAGCGTGTTCATGAAATCTGTGACACAAATTATCTAATCAACCAAGTTGATGAAATTTGTGACACGGATGATCTCATCCAGCAAATTGTGCTACTAACTGAAAATGATGCAAGTAGCTGTACTGAAGATATAATTGAAAGGTTTGATGCAACGTGTGATACAAATGGATTGTTAATAGAGGTGATTGATGTTTAGTGTGATAAAAATGACTTAATGAATCAAGCACATAATATCAACAACAGTAGCAAGTGTGAATAAAAACAAGAAAATGGCCTTTTGAAGAAGGTGATATGACGTTGGGAAAAAATTTCTTTCAACCAAGAATGAAATGGTTTGGAGTACAACAAAGAAAACCCTTTTTATGTTTCATATTTTTCAAAACCACTTCAGTTTGTAAGTGCAAGTTTTCTAGAAACTATCTAGAATCTTGTTATGTGTAACCATTGTAAGAGAAATAGTCATATGAAAAGTAAAAGTTTCTACCTCCATCCTTGTCTTCATTGTGTAAATACAAATCATCTATCAGAGAAATGTTGAATACAGAAGAACAATAAAATGACAATTAATTATGGATTGATAAACTCTTGGAGAAGGAATCTAGAAGTAAAAAAGTTGCATATACAGTCTACTAAAGACAGAGGTAAAAAAAAAATTTCATGAAGAATTGAACAAGAGAAACTCTCCTACACCTTAAGGGGGGAGTTCAAAGAGCAAATAATCAATGGTCATACAAAAATTGTCTACTATCTCTCCTTTTAGCTGACAAAGGTGGGAAAAGAAAATGGAATTGAATATGGTTTTCAGACTAAAAGTTTCGACAAACTCAAGAAATATATGTGTGGGCACCATCAACACAATAATTCTTGAGCGGCTTAACACAATAATTCTTTAGCCACTCAACACCGGAGTTTTTTCAACAACTCAACATAGTAGTTCTTTAGCAGCTCAGCACAGAAGAATCAGATGTTACTCTAGACTTGTGATTGAGGGGAGAGAATGTAAGACTCATACATATATTAACAATTCCTAAGTCCAAATTAATGTTGATGATTATTTATTAAAGGACGTGTGAAGGAATAATTCATAAGAAAATATGAAATTATTCATAATGAAACTATAATTTCTTAAGAAGTCTACGTATGACCAAAGATGAGGATAATGAGAGAAGTTAGGGATGAAATCACACAAAATTAGCTTAGATTTGTGGAGAAATTTGTGGAGGAGGTTCAACCAATTAGCCAAACTCGTTGTTTGTTATGAGAACCTCAATTCTATATATCATTATTTGTGAATTATATATCATTATTTGTAAATCAAACGATTGAGGCTTGATAACCTTTTCTCCCAATTTTTTGTCTTAAATTTTTGATATTTTTTTTTATTATTGCTTCGCACTTGATTCATTATTCTATATTTTTTGTGTAATTTTAATTACCTTGATATGCAATTAATAGTAATCCACAAATTTATAAATCCAAAGAAATATAGCATTGTAATGGTCTAGATCTTGATATAATTTTATCAAATGTATTGTGACAAATTGTGCAATTGAATATCCAAAGAAGTTTGTAGATTGCTATGCCGAATATCAAATTGGTTTATTAGACCCTCTTATCTCTAGGACAAGGTTTCACGTCCACACACTCAAAATCCATACATACTCTACCTCATCCACATTCGGCTCTATGTCCTATTTGGGGGAAGCACGTGTTCTTAACAATTACGTTGATTTAAGCATTAAGTCCATTCAAACTACAAATGTTTAAATAATATTCAAGTAAATATAAAACGAGCTACAATTTTAGTTCAAATTTGTATATTAACATCATTTTTTTGTTTTACAAATAAAATATTATATTTCTCTATAAGAAATATCTCTTGGTAATAATCCCTATAATTTTTAAGTTAGAGTAATGTTGTTGGTCTCCTAAAGGTTTTTTGTTCCAAGAAGATATATCTTTTACCTAAATAACTTTGCAAGAAAAATAATTTTTAAATCTATAAAATGTCTATATCTTTCTATAAAATATTTTGTTAAAATTTGTTTTTATGAGATCGTTGGTATATTAATTAATTTATTTTCAATTATAAATTCAAATCTTAGGGTTGAAAATGAAAAATATTATATCTCCTTTCCAGCACTAAATGAATTTATGAATAACAACTTTGTTTTTTTCATATCTAAATCATTTTCCTCTAAAATTATAATTAAAAATTTAATGTGACTGCCGTTAATAATTAATAAAAAATGAATTCAAAACTAAACGTCTAAACATGCACTTAACTGTAAATCGTATGCCTCTTCACATTCTGAAACCTATGACTCTTTAGATTTGTTAAAGAACACGTGTGTTAGCCATCATGGATGAATAAATGGCAGGGTTCCCTCATGTAAGTGGAGGAAAAAATGAATGCCCATTTGAGAAGCATGGTCTTTCGGAGGAGTGATTTGCGGTCCCGAGAATTTCTGTATTTTGATAATTTAAGGTATAAGAAGCCTGCTGCATTCGGCAGCCTTGATGATGATTTGATTTCATCTTTTATATATATATATAGAAGGCTAAGTTGAATGATTTAAGCATCGATGCCTACGCATGTAACGTGTGTCGCAGGGGTCACGTGAACCGGCCAACAGTCACGTTTGCATTGTTTACTACCGGGAAGTTCTCTCCTCCTCGTGACATATTGTATGCTGTAGCTCAGTGTGTAACTGACCTTGTGAGGGGTATTCAGGGCAACTTCTATTCTTCCAACGGAGGAGGACCAAACTTCGTATATCCAGGTTATTCCAAGGGAACTTTCCTTCTTGTAGAGATCACCGACACCTTAGTCTTGGTTTACAGCATTTCTTCGCCACAGATCCCAAGTACAAAGCCGACTATTCACAGATCGCTGTAGATTTCAGAATTCATCCTCCACCATCATGTTAAATTAAAAATGTTTACAGGAATTTGGGTGTTAGTTATTCATTTGTTGATGAAAATAATGAATGTGAGAAGTGATTAATACAGGTTTTGGCTCCGCTTCCAATGGGGTTTGTGGTATTCTCGGTCCATTTGACAACCATTCCCATCACAGGGACATGCAACAACCATTCGAAGAGATTTGGGTTAGTTGTGATAGACGTCGATAAAAGATTCTGGAACGAACTTGTAATAATAATATAGTTAATTCCCTGTTCGGAAGCATTGCATTCTAATGATATAGATAACCCTAGCTTCATGCCTCTTGGTAATCCTCCTTATGTAGGGCTAATGGAAAACATCAAGAGGGACGAATGAAACAAGGCAAAGTTGCGTTACCAGCCACGGGGTGAAAGAAAAAACCCTAAAAACCTGAACTGACCATTGATTTATATATAATATAAAATAAAACATATATATATATATATCCTTTGAGCCTTTGCGTTAACACTTCAATTACAAGGTTATTAAGAATATGCTTTGTGTTGTGTTTATTCAAGGTTGCGGATCGCTACTGATTCATCCTGATTTCTTTATCTTTTATTTGAACCATATTTGTGACCACAATATCTTTCCCATAGATATTCTGAATGAATATTATGTGCAAAAAGAAAACTTGAACCTTATTTGCGATGTTTGTGTTTGGGGAAGAAAACTTGATGAAATCAATGTCACCTTGAAATCTCCATATGGTATAAGCCTTCTTAACAAAACTCTTGAGGCCACATTTGGATGGGAAATTCGTCACGAACTTCTTAGGTATCATTAAAGGTTCTTTTTGGGAACTTTTCATTTATCTCCACTTCATAAGTAGGTTTATCCATTTCAGATTTAGGTTTTCCT
Source organism: Pinus taeda (assembly GCA_000404065.3). Lineage (NCBI taxonomy): Eukaryota > Viridiplantae > Streptophyta > Pinopsida > Pinales > Pinaceae > Pinus > Pinus taeda. The sequence continues at coordinate 46,630 of APFE031751767.1, forward strand.
TTTTCCACTTGAATGCTACTAATTGGTGTTGAAACTGTCCTATTTTTTTTTTTTACCCACCTTTGATGTACTCAATTTTGGCCTAAATCTATAATGCTTATTCTTCATTTTAATGTGGTTTATGAAGCAAAATTATTGCAAATACAATTTTGTACAAATTTAGGCGGGAATATTTATGTTTAGTGTCATAATTATTTTAATTTAGTGCTCTTCTAAACTTTCTTGATCAATATAAACCAGTAATCTTAACCTATGCACTACTCATACATAGGTGGCTTCCTATACCACAGTTTACAATCAACTTTTCATAGTATGAGCTCGTAGTCATTCCATGATTTTTGGCAAAACCTCATGTTTTCCTCCATTGATGATAATAGCTTGAGGAAGCAGGGATGAAGAATGAATGGTGAACTCATATAAATAGATCTAGTTCCAATTGTGTAAGTCTAGGTCATCTAGTTTCAGGTTGAACGAAAACTGGATCTCATATCCAATTATTTATAAATAGGATTCGACCTTAGTGCCTCTTTGATATTCTGAAGTATGTATAAATTGTATCGTTGGGCCCTTGGCCAAACTAGTGAGAATAGAGAGATGTTGCTCATTCTCACTCCTCAACTTGATAAACTTGCCATATGAAGAATGTTGAATTAATACAAACTTTGTGCGAGGATTTTATCTACATCTCTGAGTTATATTATTATGCATGAATAATTTCTGACTTCTGTAAGTTATCTCTGTAATCTGGGTGTAAGAGCTCTTCTGGTAAGGGACCACCCACCCCACTCCACAACCCTTTGTATATTGTCTCTAGAGAAAATATGTGTGTTTTTGTGGTCGAAGCATTGATATATATTGAATATTAAACGAAGTGTTCATTTTTATATTGATCCTTGGTACTACACTACTTTCATACTAAATATCATTATCTCATGGTTGCAATAGTTTTGTGAATATATGAGTTGGACTCAAATCTTTATTTTGTTAATGAAATGCACAATTGTCCTCTTTTAAATGATTGCAGGGGTTTTAGATCTATTAGATTTATTTGAGGGTTTTTATTTTGACTTAAACTATTAGATCTTGATCAATCTCGATTAGTTATCCATTGATCTACAAGGTTGTTCTCGTGCATCTTTTGATGGGGCCAACCCACGTGGTCCCGCCATCGCTTCCTTCCCACCTAAGCTGTACTGTGGTATGATATTGAATTCACCGGATGTTGGTTAGAGATATTTTGATTTCCAATCTTAGGGAAATTAATAGTTTTCTACGGAAGGTTTGGTTGGCATTATGTGCGGTGGACACCTGTATTTCTCCTAGGGATTCTAAACCTCGCCCTTGTATTGGGTCTCCGCCACCTTCGAGCTCATTTGGTCCTGTGTTGGTTTGTTGTTTCCTTCCGTGATCTCTCAGTGATTTGGTGACTGTTACCATGGTTTCTTCCTGCAAATGCTTTGTGTTCTATTGCAAATGGGTTCACGGGTTTTGTGTGACACTAGTTGGTGGTTTGCAGCTTCGGTGAAAACCTGTTAGTCATTCCGGGGTTTTGTCTGAGTCTGTTGAGCTTGTGTGCTTGCGGCGGGTCTCACAGCGTCAGTTGTTCGGTTCCTCTGGTGAAAGTGTTTTGGTCTCTAGCAGGATTTGAATGACTGGTAAGATTCATACCTTGTTTTTATGTTCAGCTTTCCAGGGTTTCAATGGTCGACTTTTGTTGTGTGTTCATCCTCTGTGCGTCCTCTGTCCGATTTATTGTCTGGTCTTCGCTGTCATTGTCTCCGTGTATCGTTCCTACATTTGAGCGTGGCTCTGGTCTCATTCTACAGTGGTGTTCACTCAGCACGGCCTCACCAGAACAATGGCTCTGTTCGTCGTCGTTCTGGTTTCAATGCAACAGGTACTTATGCTCTCTCTGCTATTGTATTCTTTCCATTCCTTCTTCCACTTCTAACATGTTAGCTCCTTGCAAGCAGGGGAAAGGAAAACAACTGATTTGTGCTCGAGTTGGTCACGGCTTCTTTACTTGTATGGTCACGGCTCCTAACTTTGGTAAGGGAATTCTTCGTTCCTTCGTTACTATGAATTTATGTGCAATTATACAGGCTCCTTCGCCGTTTCTAATACTCGTTTTACTGTGTGTTTTCACAGGTGTAGCGACCGAGGGTTTTGGTGCTGGGGCCTTTAACTACTCTCATTTAATTTTGGGTAGCTCTACTTTGTCTGTCCGTTTCAGTTTTTCTGCGTCTCTCGGCGTATAGTTCAGTTGGGTCGTAGGTTTCAGTGTCTCTGTTATTATGGAGTCTTCCCTTGTTAGGGTCTTTGTTGTAGGCTGTAAGCATCGGCTTGGAAAAAAGATGTATGGAATTTGGGCTTGTGTAGATGAGGGTTACAGTTCTCAATCCGTGAACTGGGTTTGTTCTCAAATTGTTTTTGAATATGGAATATGAATGGACGTTTGTTGAAAGACTTATGAATGAATTTTTGTAATTGAAAAGGTTGTTATGCCATAAGGGTTTGCATACCTGGTTTGTATGATGGTGTTCTATTGTCTGCATTAATAACCTCGCTTTTTCATATGTAAAAGTATAGTGAATGACTCTCGTTGCACGCTGTGGTTTCTCGGTGTATGAGTGTTTGCAGACAAACATTGTTCTTCTTGTTTGCACTCGATAATTTCGATGTTCGAACATTTCTTTTCCCTGACTTCATTCTGTCACCAAACTTTTATGAAATTCATACAATAGTTTCTCTGTTAAAAGAATTCAGACATAAATGGAACACTGTGAGGATATATGCACAGAAAATTGTTTACTGTTTGTATTCCTTCTCTGAGTATTACTCCTATTCCGAACCCTTCTTTTGTGCTTAGAGTTTTTCTTTAATAGCACTGTTACAATTGCTCTAACTGCTGGCAATTTGTCTAGTTTGTCAATTAGTTACAATAGTTAGTTTACATACTGAATTTGTTTGATTTTTCCCGTACATTCTTTTATTGTGACTTCTACAATAACAACTCATTTGTCTCAAAACAGTGACCGTAATCCAATCATTACATTTCCTAATTATTTCCTATTATAGTATCTCTAAATAACTTAATAAAAGAAAATGATAAAGAAGATAAAATGAAATAGGTATGTTTCCCACTGCATGAATCAATCCCTCTACCCTCTTCAGAAACCATATTCCTTTATCAGTGTCTTTGTCCTGTCAGCTAGATGCTCCTGCATCATCTTTATTATTATTAATTTTTATGGCTTCAGCTTCCTCCTAGGTCATCTTTCAAACATTTCAAAGATTGTGGTTTAGGGTAAAGAGGGATTATTTTTACATGTGATCTCTTTATTGCTGTTAGTCGAAAAAATTGGTTCTCTGTGACTTAGATTGCCTGGGGTTGAAGTCGAGTAGTTGAGATAGGCTTAACTCTGTTGTGTGAAATATTCTAGATACATAATTGCTCTAAGTATTAGCAGGTTCATATTATCAATCCCTGTTTTTCACTTTGTTTTCAATCTCTTATCACTTGTTCCCTATGCTTTATCATGACCTGAACTAACACCGTCTAGAGTGGTTATGATCCATATCAAAAATCGAAACATTGATTGTTTTCTCATTTTAGTAAGTAAAGGCAATTTCGTCTGAGTTATGTTCTTATCATTTCTGATTCTATCAAATTGGGTGAAGATCAAGACTAGGGTTGTTCATTTAAATATAAGTATTACACGAGGTACGAGTATCATACTCAGTGCATGCATTGGAGCATAGCATAGTACTCTTCTAAATTATTTTTTTAAAAAGTTGAGATTATGGTTTACATTTGATATTGTGGGTTGCATTCCATTTACTGAGAGTCAGGAGATAATTTTTGTAATTATGAATTATTTCGTGAAAAGTATGGTGACATTATTGATTTGTGTTTAATCAAGATTTGTAACAACATTGTTAATTTCTATATTTTTGGGCTTTCCATACAAAGATTTACAGTCATATGGTATGCATGGTTTGAAGATTGATGAGTTGTATTTCTAAGGAAAGTTTTAATTAATGCATGTGATGAATTGAACCACAGAGTTAGATGTGTGATTGAATTCTAGCTAATTTATTTTTCTTGACTGGTGAGGTTGTGGTTTTTAAGGTTTCTTTAGGTTTAATGTTATTGGTAGTTTAGTTTTCTTCATTACAAAGTTTCCCTCTCTTTCTGTAGACAAATAGTGACTAGAGTGAAACTTCAAAGTAAAGATCTTGTTCTAAGTTTGTAGGGTGAAAGAATTGACTATGATTTGATTTATTATATTGTTATTAGATAGGGTTTACAAAGTGTCTTTTCTACACATGATAATGCGCCTCGAAGTTGATGATTCCCAATTAACAAAACAAATGTTCAGTTAAATACCAAAAAAAATATTGCAACCTTCATTTTGGCCCCGTTGCTAGGGAGGTGTGTAGGATACTCGAGTAATATTTTTAGCAATTGTTTAGAGGTAAATTTATGTGGTGTAATTTTAGAAAGAGTGCCTCTTTTCTATTTTGAATAGGAGGGGTAAAATTTCCAGAGTGATGTTAGTGTGCTTTTTAGCTACAACATTAGAATTTGGATTGAATTAATTTTCTTTAGCAAGTATTTTTTATAGTTTTTTTTAGTTGTTTTCTTTTTAAAATGAATGACTAGGAGGGGTAAGGGTCTGAAGCCTACGAAGGGAAGAGGAAATCTTGGTAAATTCGATCTTTTTCTCGTGGTGGGCCTTACATTGCAAGAAAAAATGGCAAGCATACTCAGACCAACTAGGCTTGTACAATACACCTCGATTTTGAAGATAGTAGTTCAGTGGTATCACAACCATTGGTAGGAAAGAGGAAGATTCTTGGGGATGGAAAATTAAATCTAAATCACAGTTAGCCTTTACAACCTAGAGGGGATAACTATTTGGGAGGAAAAAGATGTAGATCACAAACATTCTCATGGAAAGCGGGTTGGTGAAAATTGCACGCTTGAGGAACAATCCCCCCTTGGGTTTCAAATTATAGAACCCTATGAAAATGTAAAAATGAAAAACAATTAACCTTCAATTATTCAACATTTCCTTGGTAAGTTGCAGGAGTATCGCTGGAATCAAAGATGGCTAGGGTTTGGCGGTGAGGGTTTCGGGTGGAACCGCGTTCAGGACGCGATTAGGGAGGCTGCAGACAAGCCTTCCGTGCACAAGTGTAGGCTCAGGGAAGCCTCTCCCATTTGACGGACAGCTGGAGGTTGGTACCGTTTTGTTTTAGCGCGTAGTTAGGAGATAATACCATCGTTGGAGATGCAGGTTTTCCATTTTTCCGTTTCCAAGAGAATAGGGCAAGGGCGCTTGACATCTTGACTGTTTGTTGTCACTTTACTCGGAACGGTTCCCTAAACCATGGTTAACTCTAATGAACTAGTGGATTTGGACCCGGAATTGGAGGATATTCTTTCCATGTGGGGAAAGGATCCTTCAGCCCAAAACGTGGAGCAGTATTTTGGAGCACACAAGCTGTCGAGGCCAGAGTTTTTTCTCAGGAGGTAAATCCTTCCTTTCTGCAACAAAGCAAGGATTCAGACATCGAAGCCATTAGAATTCGGAAGCAGGTTTTTCTCAAGCAAGCAGTCGGGGAGTCAGCAGCGGATGGGTCGTGAATAGGCGCCCTTTTTTCTGAGAACAAGGGTAAAACAGTGTCAAGCCGGAATTTTCCCTCAAAGGGCTTTAAGACATAGCAAATTTGGGACTTTCTTCGGGCTTTGGTAAAGCTAGGGTTTCTGGAGGGTTTCTTCCGCTTTCTAGGGTTTCTTTGCCAAGAGAACCCCCTTTTTCATAAGAAAATCTAGCAGGAGGCTTTGAAGGTCAAATTGTCACCACAGTGGGAGAGTTGGGAGGTCTCGATGGTGTGTCACCTGTTAATCCCTCTTTAGAGAACCCCGCTCCTGTTTCCTCTACCCCTTTTCAGTCACAGCCGGAGGTAGACGTCCCTGCAGGCACGGACCAGGAGGAATCAGAGTGGATAGATGGTCTTGGGGAAACTAGGGTCTCTGAAGAAGACTTAAGGAAAAAAGAGGAGAAAAGAAAATCAAAAAGGCCGATTAGATCTCAGGAGCTTGAAGGGAACTTAGTTTTAGGCATGGAAGTCTCTATAGAAGAAACCCTAGAAGTTGCAGAATGCACCATTGTCGACAAGGCGAGAGGTAAGAAATTTTCGCCAGAAGTCTTACAAGCCTGGGGAGAACAGCGTTTTGTTTTTTATAAACCTCTAAGGTTTGAGGTACAATGCTTAGCAAAAGGGTGGTTCATGTTCCGGTTCGAAGATAAGGAGGCGGCAGAGTGGGTGCTTGAACGAAACTGGATTATAGGGAACATACCGGTCTTGATGAAAAAATGGAGCCCCCTTTTTGATGCTATCAAAGAGAAAACATATGTGTTCACGGTATGGGTGAGGGCACCGGGACTCCCCTCTTTTCTATGGACAGAAGCTGTGTTTAAAGCTATCGGAAACAGATTGGGATCCTTCTTGGAAGCAGACATGTCTTTTCTGGAGACGAAGAACAGAGCGATGGCCCACATTTTGGTGAGCCTTAATTCGAGTAAAGGTCTTGCAAAAAAATTAACCTTCAATACAAAGATTATGTGTTCAAACAGATATTAGATTATGAGCAACTGCCCTTTAGGTGCCACCTTTGTCATGAGTATGGGCACCTTGCTAAGGATTGCCCGCTGTTTAGAAGAAGAAGGCATTTTCGGAGGACCACAGTATTCAGGGAGCCAGTTTTCAATCACACTCAAGCTTCCCAGGAGAAAGAAGGTATGGCGAAACAGTCTATTGATGAAATGGAGATGGAGGGGACTCAAAAAGAGCCAACGTTTGAAGAACCCCAGATCCAAGAGACGACACAGTACTCTGAACCACATTTGGTGGAAGCAGAGGAGGAGGTTGAAAAGGTCGCATCGATAGCTCAAAATCCAATCAGCGATTCTGAAAAGGGTATGTGCTCAGGTCCCCCTATATTTTATTCTCAATCTCCTGAGCATAATTCAGATTCTATGCATATTTCGCCATCAAATTCACCCTCGCATAACAAAGAAATATCCGAGATCTCTGAACCTGCAAAAACCTCTCCTGATATTGATTCTATTTCAGCTGCCATGCCGTCTCTTGATTTGAAATGTGAAGATAAGTGGCCCCCTCTTGTTTCCCCGGCTCAACATACCCTGTGCCCCTATAACCTTAGATCTATGGGAGTAAAGCCCAGGACGTTTGGTGTAGTTGGAGGTTTAGGTCAGTTGACCTCTCATGGTTCTGCCAAGAACAAGAGAGGTAGAAAATCGGACCTTTCTAAGGAAAAACTAAAAGCCAAGTTGGATGTAGCTGATGGAAAACAACACTCTATCCCTGGGGTTCTTAGAGCAGTGCAGACCCCCGAATCTGTTATCAAATGATTATGTCTTCCTGGAATTGTAAAGGTTTGGCTAGTAAACCCAAGAAATTGGCCCTAAGAGACTGGTCGTTAAATTCAAAATCTGACATTCGTTTTCTTCAAGAAACTTTGGGGAAAGGTACAGAGGTAGAAACAATGCTAAAAACTCTCCTGCGAGGATGGAAGTTTTCTGCAATTGATTCATCAGGCCATTCTAGGGGTATTGGAATTGGGTTTAAAGAAGGAAGAATTAAGATCATTAATCAATGGGGGACAAAGCAAGTTATGGGCATGGAGATAATCTCTCCTGATTTCTCCCATCCCCTCTTAATTGTAAACATTTATGGCCCTTGTCAAGGAAGGGAGAATTTTCGGGTTGACTTGATGGCAAAATCATTGATGAACTCTTCTCTGTTGATTGTTGGGGGTGACCTTAACTTTTCAATAGGAAGGGCAGAGGCATGGGGTCCATTGGCTAGGGAAGACCCTTTGTCGGATTTCTTCCACAATATCCTCTTGGATAACAACCTCATAGATCCCTCCCCGATCAAACTCAAGCCAACATGGAGGAACAGAAGAGCAGGGGAGGATCGGATCGCCAAAAGATTAGATCGTTTTTTGCTATCTGAGGACTTAATCTCAAAAGTTCCTATTCTCATGCAGTGGGTTGAGGAGGTAGGCAACTCAGATCACTTCCCTATTTTTTTGGATCTCTCCTTCCCCCCCCC
>APFE031751767.1:63846-154814 GCA_000404065.3 Pinus taeda
CTGTTATTGTTGATCTGGTTACTACAGCTGACTGTGTAATTTACATGTACTTGATGATCATTTGATGTATTGGATCCAGTTTGAAAATTTATGAAAAGTGGTCCTTGAAAAGAAGTAGGGGGTTGTAGCTCCCTTCCAGGAGAGACTGGAAAACGAGAGAGAGTTGTAGCTCTCTGCAGGTTGCAGCCTGAGTACTGGTAAAGGACTGCACCAGTACAAGATCATTGTAAAAGGAGTTTCTAATTTGAAAGAAGATAGAGACATATTGCAGCAGGTGGTTTTCACCCACATTGGGTTTCCACCTTATATCTGGTGTTCTTTGATGTGACTGTCTGATTTTTCTTGTTCATGCTCATTATTTATGGTATTGGTATGCAAAAATAATTCAAAGTATAAATAAGAAAGATTTGGTAAAAGAATTAGATAATACTGATTCCCCCCCCCCTCTCAGTATTATTGTCAACAGAAGAAGACATAGGAGACCAAAATCTAGATTGGATGACTTAGGGCCCTCTTACACTTCTCGATGTCCTACACAATTTGTGAAGCCATTTGAAGAAGATTTTAACAATGTAGGACCCTCATAAGACAATAAAGGTTGAAGACCATTTGGACAACTTTTACCTACATCTGCAAACACTTGAGGTAAGTTATGATGATGTTGCATGTAAACTTTTCCCATGTCCCTTAAATGGAAGAGCAGTTGCATGGTATCACAACCTTCCTTCAAACTTCATCTAGAATTGGAGGGGGTTTAAGAAAATATTCTTTGAAAAATTTGTTGATGACAAGAGCCCCACCATGTTATTGAAAGAGATTGGTAATCACAAGATGGAGAAAAATGAGAAAGTGAAATATTTCAACCAGAGGTTCAATCACATATTGAATAAATTTCTAGAAACACAAACATCATGACTCCATCACCATATATTACTACACTTTAGCCTTGACAGCAAGTATTTCACAGTTTGTTAAGTGAACTGTTAAACAAACATTGACAAATTTTTTTGAAGAGGCTATCACTCTCGAGAAGGACTTGCACATTGTTTAAGTCATCTCAGGTGATGAATCAACAAAAGACTCGAAGGACATGGGTAAGAGGCCTCAGGCCTCTGTGAATAGGGCTAAAGAGAAAGAACTAAATGATCTTGAAAGCCTGACTCATCCTCTCAATTCTCTGTCCATTGGAATGGAAGAACTCAAACAGTGGACAAGCGAGACCATCGTGGGTAGAAAGCCTCCCGAGTTTAATCAGTTAAGAAATATTGTATGTTCCTGCAATAGCAACAACTGACCGAAAAAGTCTGTGTAGAGTTCCAATGTCATCCTAAACATTGAGAAGATGGGCACAGATCAATATTCCATATTTCATCAATAGCCCCATTCAGAAAATACATGCCCATAATGGAACCAAGCTATGAGCATGATGGCTACATAACTTGTTGATTCAATCATAGCTAATGATCAAAGTGAGCGTGCTAATGAAAAGGAAGAAGATAATTTAGTTGATGAAGCTCCAAGTGTTGGCCATGCAATGAACATGTTCAACTATATTCTCATAGCCCAAAAGAGTATGGCTGATAAGTAGCCTTCGAGTGACGGTCTAGCCCAGAAGCAGACCAATTGGTACAATATAAGAAGGCAAGGGTTGACCACAACAATTGAGTTGTCGAAGCAAAAATTCAAAGAAAATTTGTTAAGAAAAATCAATCAACCATATAACTCAGGGTAAAATACTCAGAGTTTGTCTGGGAAAGCAGTATTAGTGAAAAGTGTTTCCAATAGAAGTAAGGACAGAACCATCCCTCTAGAAATTGCAAACCAAGATCAATCCCTAGACACCTCATATAGTCTTCTTGTTGTGGATTATAACATTTTTTATGATATGGAGAAGTTTTGTGCAAACATCTCCATGTTTGAACTAACAAATATCATGGGCCAATGGGACATCATTCTATGGGCAGCTGAGAAAACCTCTATAGGTAATGCTACCTCTTTGGAAAACAGACATAGTAAGTCTCCTGATACTCGCATATAAAATTAATGCACTTATGATGGATGCGAACACACTTTGCCCTTCTTTCTTGTTAAATTTTGAAATCTTCAATTTGAGTGTACACAATTTATTGGTTGATTCTTGTGCATTAGTGAATTTCATGCCATTATCTGTTCCCAAGAAAATCAATGCTAAATGGGAAAATAAAGATGCACATATTATTCAACTGGCCAAGAGTAATGTCCAGGCAAGAGGTGAACTCAGATATGTCATGATATTCTTATCATCTTACGGACGGGTCCAGTAATGTATCAACATAGTGAATGTGGACATTTCGGAAGCATACGAAGTGCTCCTAAGCAGAGACTGGTCTAGCAAGCTAGAATGATACTTTGCCACATACTGGTCACACTTATGGCTTCCTTATAGCAGCAGAAACAATCAAATCTCAGTAGAATTAGAGAGATATATGAAACACACGATCACTCCCTTCAATGGGCATAATGAACAAATGGCTTTCGTAGAATTAGTTTTTGACAATTACTTTCTTGAAACTCAATTGTGGTGTTGTCTTACACAACCATCCCCCGTTCCACTTGACACACAGTTGAATCTCCTTCCTTCTCCAACTGGTGAGAATGAACTATGTATAGTTAGTAGTGGTAGTAGTAGCATTAGTTTAGTTCACAATCCTTCTACATATGATGTTTGGACTATGTACTTTGATGGTTCCAAAATGTACGAGGGATCTAGAGCTGGTTGTGTTTTAATAGACCCACTGCAAAGAAAGAGTTTCATCTCTAGCATCTTGGAATTTGAGTGCACGAACAAAACTGCAGAGTACAAAGCACTCATATTGAGACTGCAATAGGCCATTGACCTCAACATTTCCATCCTAAATGTAGTAGGTGACTCGGATATTGTGGTATGAGAAGTATGTAACAACACACACTATGTGTCAGGTCATCTTAAAAGTTATGAACAAGAGGTATGGCATCTTTTATCACTTGTCCAAGCTTTTAATATTATCTCCATTCACAGAATGTGTAATTCATTTGTGAATGCATTAGCAAACACTACTGCTAAGATGTAACCCTTTAGGGATGATTTTTCTATTGAAATTATTTATAAACCTTTCCAGCCAGATAATATCAATAATTTATGTGTTTTTCATGATGACCTATAGATACTCTATTTGATGGCGAGCACTGATGTATTTAAAGACACATTGATTGATGAGAAAGAGCATGAAAAGGAACTAGAAGATGGAACTAATGCAATTAAAGGAAACATCATCCCCAAGGGTTTGCTATCATTGGAAAAGTTGTATGATCTGCAAAATTGCTTCTGAGAACCTGTCAATGCTAAGACCCACAGTTCTACTCTGTGACATGAACATATCAACTTGGGAACTAATGAGGATATGAAATATATTAATCTTCATACTTGTTGCACACCACAAGAGTGAAAATCCTTAATTCACTTATTCAAGTAGTACCTTGATGTGTTTCTATGGATGTATGATGAACTCAACAAATATGACACATGAATCATTAAGCATGTGATACTAATTGAGGAAGGGGCCAAGCCATTCCAACATAAGTTGAGGAAAGTACATCCAACACTTGAGCCTCTCATATAAAAAGAGTTAACAACATTGTTGGATGCTCGGATCATATACAGAGTGGACACTCGACGTGGGTCTCAAATTTGGTTCCTGTGAGGAAGAAGTCTGGGGAGCTCCTCTTATGTGTAGATTTGTGAAATCTCAATCGTGCTTAGGACAAAGATAACTACCCTATGTTGCCCATGTAGAAAATATTGCAGACAGTATTGGGGTTGGAAATGTTTTCTCTATTAGACGAATATTATGGATACAACCAGGTTTTGGTTGTAGAGCCTAACAGACTAAAGACAAAATTTAGAACAAAATGGGGCACATTTGCATTCCATCAAATGTTGTTTGGGCTAATTAACACTAGTGCAACATTCCAACATACTATGGACATCGGCTTCCATAGACTCATTTGACAGAGCGTAGTGGCCTATCTTGATGATGTAACAACATGAACCAAATAGAGGTTAGACCACTGATGCCACTTGAAGAAGATTTTTGAGCAATCTCGCAAGTATAGGATATCTTTAAATCCCAAGAAAAATATATTTGCAGTGCCCAAGGATAATGTCTTAGGCCACATGATTGTTAAGAGTGGGATAAAGGTAGACCTAGACAGGGTTAGTACAATCATGAGAATTCCCTTCTGAGTAAAGAAGAAAGTCATGTAGTACTTCTTGGAGAAGATCAACTTCCTCCACAACTTCATCTCTGACTATGCCTAGGTTGTCAAACCAACACAGGAGATGGTGAAGAATGACACAGTCTACGAAGTGGGTTAAAGGTAAAAGGACACATTTTCTTGTATTAAATAGGCTATAGTAGAAGCACTCACATTGTACAACCCAAAATTTGGAAAAGACTTCTTTATTTACACTTTTTCTTCTGATACCTCTCTTGTTTCCATACTCACTTAGAAGGATGAATTGAACAATGAACAGTCTATACCCTTCATGAGCACAACCCTGCATGGACTAGAGCTTAACTACTCTGTCGTGGAAAAAGAGGCCTATGAAGTGTACAAGGTGGTAAAGCACTTTAGGCCATGTCTTTTGAAGAACTATTGTGTTATCCTTGTTCCACACCCTGTAGTCATGTCATTATATGTTCAACAAGATTTGGGTGAAAGGAGAGGGAACTAGATGACAGGGTTACAAGAGTATGATCTATAAATTAAGTCAATTCACACAATCAAGGGCCGTGGTCTTTTCCAACTACCATCAAAAGCAGTAAATGAAAAATGGGAAGAAGAAGAGCTCCTAAGATGGGACTAAGATATTGAGATGTATTGTGTTGTGCGTGCCTCCCCCACTGCAAGCATAAAATCTTGTTAAGGAGATGTCCACCAATACCTTTAGCATGAAACAATGCCCTCTCACTTTTCCACATTGCATAATAGGGAACTAAGACTAAAGGCATGATATTATCAGTTAGTGTATGGGGTTTTGTTCAGAAATCAACACAATAGAGTATTGCGTAGGTGTTTGGAGGAACATGATTCAAAAAAGATATTACATGATCTCTACGATGGACCAATTGGGGGACACTTTGCAGGAAACACCAAAGCACATAAGGCTATGACGGCCAACTTTTACTCGCCCATATTATTCATATAGGCCCATGCTTACGGCCACAAGTTTTTGATTTTTCAAAGGCGTACTAACAAAAATAAGAAGTCAACAGCCTCGCTACAGCCCATTACAATGGAATATGGTGGGTCTTCAATCCAACATTAGAGTCTATGGAATCATGATTAACATTTCTTTTGTTCTCATCATGAGTTTCCTTTACTACCCTTTCACCTTTGGTGACCCTTTCTTGTAGCAACTTTTTCATATCTATCTTCAATTATTCCATGTCTCTTTTCAAATCTATCTTCAAATCATCCATCTTAGCTTCCACATCATTCATCTTAGCTTCTACACCCTTCTTTAAACAATCTGTCTTAGATTATGTTCCTTTTTGTGCAAGTGACACATGTTGCACTTGGTCTTGTAATTTTGATATATCATGTTGTACTTCCTCCTCTTCTTCATGAGTCATGCTAGAGCTTTCAGGTCGCCTACTAGGTTTTTCCATTTTCTTTCTTCGGGGCATCAATTAATGATAATAATGCTTCACTATACCCTTTGAATTCCTTCAAAGTAAATTTTCAAACTAGGCTTAATCAAACATTTAAAAAATATACACACCTTTTTTCACTTTGTAGGAGCTCGATATTGCCTCTGATGTATCTCTGTAATTTTGGATCATCCTATTCTAAACTTACGACCTGCTGTAGCCCTCTGTGTCCTCTTTCCAATGCCACCAGTCTGACCCCAATTGGATTCTCCAATGAAGAGTTATGCCAAACCTCCCATAGTGACCTAATTATAGACTAATTCAGTAGAGCAAACTTGTACAACGTTCCACGAGTCACTGTTTTGACCTCTGGCTCTGAAAAATATATAGAATAAACTAAAGTCTATCCTCTTTCTACACCATTTTATGAAATTTTAATCCAATGCTCAAAGAAAAAGTTATGACGATTTTCCCCAGGTCACCTGTTTGGAATGTAATTAAGGAGTTTGCAAAAATACCAAATTCCTCAGATCATATCTCCGCAATTATAGCGCAAAATGCTTTGAAATTTGGACCTGAGATTTAGTGCGATGTCTTCTCAAATGGGTTTTTTTTTCAAATTCTGAAACGTTGCCAAAAAAAGTTATAGCGAAAATGCCACGATGACCTGTTTGGAGAAGCGAAACCCTAGAATCCAAAGCTCTGATACCAAATGTTATGAAACCAGCTCAAGAAAAGATAGAAAAGATAGATCAATGCCTTAGAATTCAGCCTCTTCGAGGGGGCAACCTCCTTTACAATACATAAATGAACAATTCTTCATTGATTCAAATGAAAAGACCTCCTTTCTATATATAGAAGTCTAAGGGGTCATAACATAATCAGAGCCCACATAACAATAATAATGTAAGGGCACAATAATAACAATGGTGAGCTTCTATGGGGCACAACAGTAACAATATGGGCACAATAGGGGCAAAAAAATATTAATAAGGGTACAACTACAATAGTAATGGGGTAATCACTAGTATTTGGGGACCCAACAAAAACTATTTAACAGTGGACCTTGTACATTATTGGGCAAATTTTTCCACACTTGTCAAAGCAACACCACTACATATTTACTGTTGGGCTGCTAGTTTGTCATTATTATTATCACTCTTTAACGCCTATTTCATCGATTTCTACCATTCTTTATCATGTCATTTATCATACTTTATCATATAATTCCATTTTATAATTATTTATGCTCTTATGGATACATATTATTTCTTCTCCTTTACCTTTGATAGTAAATTAATGATTATTTTGTATGATTTTACCAATGATAGTTTAATGAACTTTTTATAACATCTCTCACCATTTTAGCTTCCAAGATATTTTCCAAATTGCAGATTTGATCTCCAGCTCATTATTAAATATTCCAACTCAGACATTCACAGGAATAAGAAGTGATAGTTTTGCATTGGACGTTTCGGGCAAACGGAGATGAATCTGGAAAATCTGAAACATGGGTTTTGTCTAGAATGGAACGAGTTAGTTTAATGTTGAACAATTTTCCCAAATTCGGTCCGTATTAAGAGAAATGAAATCTTCTCTGAAGAAAATTTACTCAGATTCATTGTTGCGACCGTTTTCCAAATTATCTCAGTGGCAATACCAAATTCAACTTGTTCCTGTTGAATGTTGATGGAAAGATATTTCAGATATGTTCTCGCTAATCAATTTGTTGTGAACAATCCAATTTTATTATGGGAATCATTTTGTAATCATCTCTGTTGTAACTTCTCCCTCCACTTTGTGTATTTAAACGAAAATGGAGATCAAAGAAGGGGATTATTAGAGATAGGATAGTATAGGATAGGAGGATAGGGGATAATGGAGAGATTTAGATATTCGCTTGGGACCTCAATTATAATTTCAATATACAGAATTTTATTCTGAAGGAGAGATCTTATTGTAATGAGGAGTGAATTTAATGATTAATATATAATTTGCATTGTTGGTCATTCAGATATTTTGAAGTAGCTCGGCAGTATTCGGTGGTGGCTAGGGCCCGGTATCTAGTGGATCTTATTTCTATTCCCTATCTGATACTCTTCCATTTCCTATGAGTTTATTCCATTTTATATCTTTGCATTTCCTGCGAGTTTATTCTGTTCGATATCTTTCTATTTCCTGCGAGTTTATTTTGTAGTTGATTTAATTTCCTTGATTTTGAATTTGTATCCTCATTTCAGTAATTCACAACTCTGTTAATTGACTCCATTTATGCATAACATGGATTGAATTAGTTATTAGTTAAGGAATTGTTTCTCATTAATTAAGACAGAGTGTGATTAGTATAGATCCAGCTGAAAGAGCTTAGTTACTGCTACAGTGCTCTCGATTGATGTTATTCCCATTAGAATTACTTGATTAATGTAGATCCAGTTGAAAGAGCTCAGTTACTGCTACAATGCTCTCGATTGATGTTATTCTCAATTGAATTTCTTGCTCAAGATTGGATTGTGGTTTGATTATGTCCTGATGCTTAGATGTATTATTTCCTTTAAAAGTTGCAGCTTGAGAATTATGATTGCATCTATTTACTCTTGTATTGAGTTTAATAATTCATTTTAAAAGCATTACTCTCTGTATTTATAGCTTGCACATATTGTGTACACTCTTGAAACAAAAAAACTAACCCAGGTTTATAATTAATGTGAGGCAATTAGGAGTTTTAAAAGATAGCTTTTAGCACCCATCATTTTGGCGTTGTTTCCAGGGAGAACGTTGCCATTTCACAGAGAGTGATGTATGTTTGATATTTTCTACTGGGAAAGAATTGGGTATTAAAAATGGAAGGTAAGAACGTACGTAACGAGCAAGTAAAGTGGTTGCTCGTCCACCCCCTTTTCAACACAATTGCATAGAATTTGAAGTAGGTGTTTGATATTTGGCTACTATGAAAGAATTGGTTATTAAAAATGGGAGGTAAGAACTTGTGTAACAAGCAAATAAAGTTCTTTCTCCTCCGCCCACTTTTTAGTATAATTTCATAGGAATTGAACTAGGAAATTTAGAGGTAGAATTTTTGGAAAAATCTCATAATTCCACTCAAGTGGTGATGTAAGCACTACCGATTTCACTAACCAATTTACAAGAACATTTGAAGGAGAAAACTCAAAGAAACACATGAAAAAAATCTTCTATTATGGTAAGAAATGGCTCACATTACAACTTTTGAATTCCCTATCAAAGATCTAGGAGGAGTGACACAAAAATGCACATAATCCCCCCATCGTCTCTACCAAATTTTCATGGTTTGACAAATGAAGATCCAAATACATTTTTATTTGAGTTCAAAATACCTTGTAGAGGATATGATTATTGTACTAATGATCAAAGGTTGAAAGTGTTTCCTCTTACTCTAAAGGAGCAGCTCTCCGATGGTTCATGAGCCTAGGTGGGAACTGCATCCAAACATGGTAGGACGTGAAGGACATATTCTTGAAGAAGTACCAAGACTACCACAAATCTAATGAAAATATTTTCGATATGATACAAGGGGAAGATGAAAGCTTGAAGGACTATGTGGAGCAATTTCGATACCACCTTCAAAAATCAAAGCATAAGTATTTGGAAAAAGAGATCTTAAAAACACTCCTCAAAGGAATCAAAGATGAATTTTTAAAAATCTTAAATCTGATAGGAAAAGGTGATGTTCTTCAGTTATCATATGATGATGTTTGTGAATTGTGCATAATGTATTCAAGAGGAATCTCCAAGGCTAGTAAAAATTCTAGAAAATTTTCGTCTTTCTTTTCCGAATCTACTACAAGAACATGAGACATAAGAGTTGAAATGAATGATTTATTTGAACATTTTAAAATTGATTTTATTAGCTCTATAAATTCACAATTGGATGTTTTGAAGGTTCAGAAAAATCAACAATTTCATGAAGTGTTTTGCCCTCACTCTCGAAAGGAGCACCCAATAGATAATTACTCTTCCTTATCTAGGATGGAAGTACCATATCAAAGAGGTGGGGAAGCTACAACAAGCTCGAAATCATGGGAAGCATGGCCTACATTTATGGTTCAAACACTTCCCCTCCATTCACTTACTTGCACAATCCATTATGGAATACTCATGTTTTAGGGTAGCCATGTCAATCTCAATATAACTGCCACCTATCTTGTCTATAAGTTTGGCATGGTTCATCTAATGATTGCATGACTACTCTGCCTCATCTTGTAGAACAAACACATCCTCCATATTCTTCACCATCTCCTCCACAACATCTTCCTTGCCTACCAAAATCAACCACTCAACCCAATCAACTACATCATCAAAATGCTCCATTCCCTACACAATTTCCTGCTCAACTCATTCCACACCATCACCATAATAAACTAATACAACATGCTTACAGTGTTGAACTGCAAAATTTACCCACCCTTCCCACCCATTCTATCTCACATGCACCATTGGAGAAAACTTATATTGAGATTCAGAATGTTTCAAATCCAAAATTTGTAGAAGTTATGGAAGAAAATGAGGTTTCTTCTAGTCTGCATCAACAAGTCGTTTTAAAAGTTCAAGAACTTCATGATATTATGGCTATGAGAAATCAAGAAAGTAAAGGATAATTTGAAAATTGGTTTCACTCCATCATTTGTTTGCAGCATCGCTCCATACTTCAACAATTTTTGACACCATCTTTTCAAGGGAACTTGGCTTCTCATACCCTTATATTTATTAACATGCATTTTTCAAATTTGGGTATATACACACTTGGGGCCTTATATTGAAAATGGCTCCACTCGAAGTACTTTTATATGTAATCATATTCATTTTTCAAATCATAATAGGTTAGTGTAGAAAATAAAATAAATAAGGAAATAAAATAAAGACATTTTTTAGATGTAAAAATAGTTGTTTTTGTTACAACATGGTGTGGAAATCAACATCGGTGATAAATGTTTTAATTTATTTGTGTATGTAGATGAATTATAATGGATATAATAGTTCTACAACCACTCATATTCATTTTTATAACCGATTTGGAAAAAATACTTGCATATCATATTTTTTGGCTTGTGGGCTTGATAAAATTTTTGGAAACACAGCCGAGATAGTCATGTTTTGAGGGAGAAAATGGAATATTTTAAAAACATGTTTCTATAATAAGTATCCCTTGATTTCTACTTTCCAACCCAATTTTAATCACTCAATTTGGATTTGAAACGAAAAGGTTATAACCAAAACATTGACAAGGTGTCTAGTAGGCAACTTAGGAATAGAGTTAGGACAATCAGGTTTTGGAGACCTAAATGACTATATTTTGAAAAATTGTTTCTATGGTATATTCCCCTATGAATCTAATTTACAAGGAAATTTGAACCACTCATTTTTGATATTGTATGAGAAAGTTATGAGAAAAATACTAATTGTCTATCGTAAATCAGCACTCTTAAAACTCTGTTTATCTTGCTATCCACTCGAGTATTTGACCTGTCAATTATTTTGGTTTTCAAAAAATGTTTCTACTGCAGATAAATAAATTAATCTAATTTCATTTCCAATTTGAAATATTCAAATCCGTGATCAAATGAAAAATCTATGCTTAAAATATCCACTATTGTTTTAAGTGGGGAAATCGAAAATGACTTTGTTATACAGGTTGTTGTAAGTAAAATTGACATATCATATCATTGAATTTTAAAACATGTTTCTATTGGTGATATATCATTTAATTAGCTCTCATTTGGCTTTGGAATCACTCAAATTGGACAAAAAACAAGAAGTTATGATTAAAACACTACAGGTTAGCATGATTTGCCACTGCTCTCCCGCAATTGACAACTAAATTTTACTTTGTTATTTTTTCTGTGGATTTGTTTTACAGAGTAACTACTTGTTAGTTTTTTGCATAATTCTTGGATTAGGGGAGTTCAATAACCTTTCTTTATCCATGATTTAATGTTTTATTTCAGGTAGACACTCGTTGTTTTGCAGGTCTCAGGAGAATAAAGAAGGTCAATTTATGGACGAGCAATTCTTGAAAGAAATTTTAATGAAACAATGGCATTTCATCTAATTCATTACCTAGGATTCATAATAGAAGAAATGAAGAATTGATTTCCATTTCAAGATTCATATCACTGCTGCCAAAACATATTTCCAAGAGATCATTTTTTCCATTGACAGATTGATATTCCATTAGGAAATAACATCATAGTTGTTGTAACTTAATTTATTTATTTATATACTATTTTTTTTAAATAAAGTGTTTTTTCTTTTTTGATTTCTCTTATCTTTTTGTGTTTTAGCTGTTGCTTCCTTCAAATTATATTTTCTGCTCCATTGGCGATTGAACAATGAGGACCCCACCATGCAAGTTTCAGTTGCAGAAGGCAATCTTTCGGCAGCTTCATTTATGTGAAAAGTTATTTCTTATTAAACTATATATATGATTGTTTTATGTGTTTTTATCTGTTTTTTTTCTGCTATAAATATTATTGCTTTTCTCTACTTTTTTGTAAATATGATTTCTTTTCTCTATTTTTTGGTAAGTACAATTGTTTTTTCCTGTTTTTCTCTATTGTTTTTTTTTTTCTTTTTTTACTATTGTCTTTCTGTTGTTTAGAGCAGTAAGAATGATTCCTTGTCTGTGTTTTTTTCTTCTCTATTTTTGTTGTTCCCTTTAGGGAACAACACTTTTAGAGTTTCATTGTTCCGTCAAGGGAACAACACTTTGTTTGGAGTGTTTTTCTTGTTCCCTCCTGGGAACATCAATTTGTTTGGAGTGTTTTTGTTGTTCCCTCCAGGGAACAACACTTTTAGAGTTTTGTTGTTCCCTCAAGGGAACAACACTTTTTTTGGAGTGTTTTTGTTGTTCCCTCCAGAGAACAACACTTCTAGACTTTTGCTAGGGAACAACTTTTTTTTTGGAGTGTTTTTATTTTTCCCTCTAGGGAACGTCACTTTTATAGCTTTTTTGTTCCCTCAAGGGAACAACACTTTTTTGGAGTGTTTTTATTGTTCCCTCCAAGGAACAACAGTTTTAGAGTTTTGAGGGAACAACATTTTTTTTTGAGTGTTTTTGTTGTTCCCTCGAGGGAACAACACTTTTAGAGTTTTTTTGTTCCCTCAAGGGAACAACACTTTTTTTGGATTGTTTTTGTTGTTCCCTCCGGGGAACAACACTTTTGGAGTTTGTTGTTCCCTCAAGGGAACAACACTTTTTTTGGAGTGTTTTTTGTTGTTTCCTCAAGGGAACAACACTTTTCTCGAGTATTTTTTTGTTGTTCCATCAATGGAACAACACTTTTGGAGTTTGTTGTTCCCTCAAGGGAACATCACTTTTTTTGGAGTGTTTTTTGTTATTCCCTCAAGGGAACAACACTTTTATTTCGATTGATTTTTGTTGTTACCTCAAGAGAACAACACTTTTTTGGAGTGTTTCCTGTTGTTTTCTCAAGGGAAAAGCCATTGTCCCTTCATGGGAACAACATTTTTTTTAAGTTTTCTTTTGTTGTTCCCTCAAGGGAACAACACTTTCAGAGTTTTTTGTTCCCTCAAGGGAACACCAATTCTTCTGGAGTGTTTTTTGTTGTTCCCTCAACAGAACATCACTTTTTTCGAGTGTTTTTTTGATGTTCCCTCAAGGGAACAACACTTTTTTTGAGTGTTTTTTGTTTTTGCCTCTAGGGAACAACACTTTTCGAGTGCTTTTGTTGTTCCTTCTAGGGAAGAACACTTTTCGAGTGTTTTTGCTATTCCCTCTAGGGGACAACACTTTTTGAGTTTTTTTGTTGTTCCCTCTTGGGGACAACACTTTTAGAGTGTTTTTGTTGTTCCTTCTTTGGAATAGCATTTTTTCTTCTTGCAAAGTTTTCAGTGTTGTGATTAGCACCTCCTTCCTCTTGTGGGATTATTCCTAGCTCATCTTAGACCCATTTTACAAATTCCCTTTCATGGCATGAAGTACAATACTTTTATGAGGACAAGAATTATTGAGTCTATTGAGGCAGGTGAATACCCTTAACGTTATGATATTTAATAAGACAGCTTCTGGATGAGAGATTATTTTTACGAAAAGGGACACAATTATTTATATACTACTTTACTGCATCGTTTTCTACTATACATGATACTGATTGATTATCTTAATACCATGTTGGTTCCACCCTTCTTGGTTATAATCTTCTCTATCTGTAATAAATGATATTATGGGTATATTTTTTTCAGTTGACATGTTCAACTTCTTCCACCATCCCTACTCTTAAGGAGTACTGAGCCTCCCTCTATTTATCATAAAAATGTGTAATAACATCAAAATTTTTCCTATAGATAGATGATAGGGGGTCTCATTAAGAGCCAGCCTACCATGTTCATAAGGATGTAGCGAACTGAGAATCCCGCTATGGCCACCACACCAGGGTTATGATGCATTGGATAGCCAAAATATCCTTGGAATAGGAGGTCTCATCACGAGCCGGCTTGATCAGTTTTGCTACATCCTAGTGAATGGCAGTGTGGTTATCTGGTTACCATGCCAACACACTAATCTCTTCTATAGAACAACATTGTAACTCTCCATTTATAAATTGATGATCCTAGCTCATATGGGTTAAAAACCAACCCATCCGAGGCTATGGACGCTTGCTGGCAGTGGAGACTCTGCTTATGGTATTGAAGGTATATCTTATTGTCAATTATTACTATAATATTCACTTCATATTCTCTCTTTTTATCGGAGAAGTTATTTCCTTCATTTTCCGTGTTTTGAACCTTTACGCATGAGAAATTGTTTTCTGATCAATCGCATCATTCTCAGCTAGAATACCGTCAGCAAAGCATCTTTTTGGAATATTGCTGTCCTTTTTCTTTTTCGCCTAACTTATTGTCAATCCAAAGTATCCTATCTCTTATTCATAACTATTTTTACACACTCTGCTATGATTATAACTATACCTCTTGCCATCCTATGATTGATATGTGTACTCTGCTTCATTTACTGCCATACTCTTCATTCCCTTGCCTTGCCATCAAAACAACACTTTTCCTATGCTTTATGATCATGAACGCCCTTTCTTAATTGGAGGCGAAGCTATGCATTATGGGATAGCATGCAATATAATTACTACACTCTGCTATAACTTGTTGATTTGACAAAATATTAGTATTGCATTTATACAAAAGTTTTTTTTGATTGAAATTTTTCCATACAGCTTATCTGTTTTTGTTCAAAACTAAAACTGTGGATCCAAGAAATTTGCATGAAAAATAGTGATTTGTTTACAGGAGAATATCAAGTATGGGGGGAAACTCTATTTGTAGAAAGGCCACACTATTGCAACTAACAGAAGAGTCTCTAGAAACTCGTGAATACGAACAATTCTACAGACATGATGTGCTTGCCTGGATTCCACCTTTTGGATCACTCTCAGCATCAACTCAGCCTACATCAGCTTCAACGAATGCCAGTCCATACATGTCAGTCCACATTTTTTCAGAGGTAAAACTTGAGGTAAAATATCATAAGTTTCTGATTTATTGAAAATTTAGGAGACTTTCATGAAAATCCATTGAGCATTATTTATCATCATTCATTCCACATCTTTACCACTTCCCATTTTTCAGAGACATATCATCTTTCAGTTTGCTGGAGCATTACTTTCATTCATTTATTTCTTATGACCATGCCATTAATATTCTTTATCATCCATTGAACTTCTTTTTCATTCTCAACACCTCCCTTATTCCATGTTATTTTACACCAAGCATAGATTTCAACAGATTGTCGCAACCACCTCAATTTGTTTTCTAGCATTGCATGCAGGCATGCTCATTCTCTAGTTTGCGGGAGGAATTGCTACACATGATGGGTGTTTTCTACTTTCTTTCTCATTTAAGGCATACAATTTTATTTTTATACAATCCAGAAATTGATTTGCATATACCTTTAACAATATGAACTGAATTCTTGTGATTTTTTTATAACAGAAAGGTACCATTAAAATACACAAACCCAAAAAATTTCAAGTTAAATTAGGTTGTCACATTTCAGAAATCATGTACTATCACCTAAAACCATTTTGTTTATATCTCATGATTCATGTATCAAAACGATTTGATTTTTGGATCATAGAAGCATTAATATAGTAGAAATCTACTTACAACATTTAAGCAAAATCTGGTTTGTATTTTTTGAGAAAATGGTTAATGAAGTTTCTCATTACTTATATCATATTCTGCTGCAATTTCATATACATATAGTTGAACGTCATTGTGAAAGTTATTACGCCTTCATCAACATTGCTAAAATTCAATATTCATTATTTGAGGAAGAAGTCATTTGTTCCATCAATTTCATGAGTTAGGATGAACATTTTTTATAGCTTGGTTAATACAGAGGCTTTGGGTTGCATGAGGAAATGCAATATATTCAGTTTGGGGGTATGTTCAGCCACTAGTTTGTCATTATTATTATCACTCTTTAACGCCTATTTCATCCATTTCTACCATTCTTTATCACGTCATTTATCATACTTTATTATATAATTCCATTTTATAATTATTTATGCTCTTATGGATAAATATTATTTCTTCTCCTTTATTTTTAATAATAAATTAATGATTATTATGCATGATTTTACCAATGATAGTTTAATGAACTTGTTGTAATATCACTCACCATTTTATCCTCTAAGATTTTTTCCAGATTGCAGATTTGATCTCCATCTCAATATTAAATATTCCAACTCAGAAATTCACTAGAATAAGAAGTGACAGTTTTGCATTGGACGTTTTGGGAAAATGGAGAAGAATCTGGAAAATCCGAAACATGCGTTTTGTCCATAACAGAACAAGTTAGTTTTAGAGTGAGCCTCTTTCCCAAATGTAGTCTGTATTAAGAGAAATGGAAGGTTCTCTGAAGATTATTTTCTCACATTTTTCGTTGCGGTCATTTTCCAAATTATCTCAGTGGCAGTACCAAATTCGACCTGTTCCTATTGAATGTTGATGCAAAGATATTTTAGATATGATCTTGATGATTAATTTGTTGTGAACAATCTAATTTTGTGATGGGAATCATTTTGTAATCAACTCTGTTGTAACATCTCCCTACTCTCTATGTATTTAAATTAAAATAGAGATCAAAGAGGGGGATTATTAGAGATAAGGATAATTAAAGATAAGATAGGATAGGATAGAAGGAGAGGGGATAATGGAGAGATTTAGCTTTTCGCTTGGGACCTCAATTTTAATTTCAGTATACATAATGCTATTCTAAAGGACAAATCGTATTGTAATGAGAAATTAATTTAATGATTAATATATAATTTGCATTGCTGGTCATTCGAATATACTGAAGTAGCTCGATAGTATTCGTTGGTGGCTAGGGCTCGATCTCTCATGGATCTTACTGCTATTCCCTGTTTGATACTTTTCCATTTGCTGTGAGTATATTCCATTTTATATATTTGCATTTCTTGCGAGTTTATTCTGTTTGATATCTTTCTATTTCCTGTGAGTTTATTTTGCAATTGGTTTACTTTCCTTAATTATGATTTCATATACTCATTTCAGTAATTCGCAACTCTATTAATTGATTCCATTTATGCATACCGTTGATTGAATTAGTTATCAGCTAAGGAATTGTTTCTCGTTAATTAATACAGAGTGTGATTAGTATAGATCCAACTAAAAGAGCTCATTTACTGTTACAATGCTCTTGGTTAATATTATTCCCATTTAAATTGTTTGATTAATGTAGATCCAGCTGAAAGAGCTCAATTACTGCTACAATGCTCTCGGTTGATGTTATTCTCAATTGAATTGCTTACTTAAGATTGGATTGTGGTTTTGCTTGAGATTAAGTCCTGATGCTTAAATGTATTATTTTATTTAAAAGTTGCAGCTTGAGAATTATGATTGCATCCATTTACTCTTGTATTGAGTTTAATAATTCATTTTAAAAGCATTACTCGCTATATTTATAGCTTGTACATATTGTGTACACTCTTGTAACAGAAAGACTTACCCAGGTTGATAATTAATATGAGGCAATTAGAAGTTTTAAAAGACACCTTTTAGCACCCAAAATTTACTGATATGGATAATTTCATGTGGTGGATAGAAGCGGTTTTGCTAAAACAATTGAACGATCAGGAATTCATTAGCTTTTTGCACCATAACATCATTTTTAGGTTCAACATTCCTACATCATTTGTTTTTGACAACGCAACATACTTCTCATCATTGATACTTTATGATTTTGCATTGCAAAATGGTATCATATAGAAGAATTCAACTAATTACTATCCACAAGGGAATGGTATTGTTGAATCGATCAACAAGAACCTTATTCGCATCATCAAAAATGCTATATTCTCTAAACAATGAAACATACACTCTACTTTGGTGAATTCCTTATGGGTTGGCCTTGTCACACCAAAATCTTCCCTAAACACATTCCCTTACTTCCTGGTGTATGGAAAGGAATCCATCCTCCCATTGACTATCTACTTTCATGCTCTCCAACTGTCATAAGAGTCATAGGGCAAGTCATGTCTATTAGTTTAGTGTATGATGGACACTCTTCACAAGCTGCAACAAGAAAGGTTGAAAGCTAAATAAAAATGTTTACCTCACTAGATTCATATCAAGAGGTGGTTTAGTAAGACGTCTATAGGGAAAAACAACTTAGTGTGGGTAACTTAGTCATAATGTGGGATAAATCCCATGAGGACAAAGTCAAACACACTAAGTTTTAGCCCCTATCGATTGGTCCATTCATAGTACATGAAAAGCTTGGCCAACACACATATCATCTTCAATCACTTGGTGGGAAGATTTAATCTCTCCCTGTTAATGGACAAGACTTAAAACAATACTTTTAACGAAAAATTGGGGTTGTGCCCTACACTTTCTACATACTCTTTTCTTTGTTCATTGTTGTTTGTTTGTTTGTTTGAAATTTGCTTTGATTTCCATTATGTGAATAAGAGTAATGCATATGCTTTGGCTTCTATGTATGTGTGTGGATAAACTATAAAGTGGATTGTTACACTTCAACATTTTGTTATCCTTCTGTCAGTATTCCTCATGTTAGTTACAACATTTGGGTGATGAAGTTATGACAGAAAATACAATCCATTAGTAAGGAGAGTTTTGGTCCAACCATGAACCCATGTCTAGTCCAGAAACGTCATGCCTATACTCGATTTTTTTTTCTTTGGTGTTTTCAAGCCTATCCAACTAGTATAAATAGAGAATGGGAAACTCTAATTGAGATAACCTAAATCAGATATCCCTATATGCTTCTCTGAAGGAACAACCTCTTCTGCTCTTAATAAGTCAAGATCGCTCTTCCACCACAAAGTAAATAAGTTCCAATGCACAATTCTCTTTGAATAAATAGATAAAGGAAAAATAAAAGAAAGGTTTACTACTAAGAGAGGTGAAGCAAACAACTCTGTCAGGGTAATGTCCAAGCTTGTTGGCACTAGAGAAATGTTTGTGTCCCTGTGCAACTCCATCGGGGTACTGTTGGGGCCTTTTGTCAGTGGAGCAACATGAGAGATGAAAATTTATACTCTCAAAATCTTAAAATCGTGAGCTACGCTACCCTTCCCAACTCGGAACATTATGCTTATGATGAATCTTATGTTGTGTTCAAATGTGAAAGTATAGAGGGTACCATGTCTATTCATGGGGTAATTGGGAAGGAAAAAGTAATCTGCATGATGAATCAATACTCTCTGAAGAACCAAAGCCCTGCATAAAAGACGTTAACCAAGATAGAGAAGCTAGAGTTCAACCAGTGTGTAGCCAAGTCCTGTAGCTGCTACAACACCCTGCAAAAAATTTTCTTACACTGAAATTTTGGAGCCTTCCTTGTTCTTTTCATTTGTTTTTACAAACAATAGAGCTCATTACAGGATATTTCTCGAAGTTCTATGGTCCCTTTTACATGTTGGATTAGTTGTTGTCTTTTGGCATATTTGACAATCATATAATGTTTATGAGATTTTTTAGATTGTTTCGAAGGTTAGTATTTATGTATTTTAGTTTCTCCAACCATGTAAACATATGTCACATCCATACACAATGTCTTGAGCACTCTCAGATAAGTGTCGTCACAGTCGTCCTTAAGCCTAGCCTAAGTGTCACCCTTTTCGTATCTTGTCATGAGGCAGTCACACAGAGAGAAATATTATAGTTGTTTGTTCTAATTATCTATGTCGTTTTGTCATTAAAGTATTCTAAGTGTTTGATCAAAATTAAGGTTCATCACAATTCCATCACCCATCCCGTACTTAGCCATTTTCAGAAAATATTCCCAACCCGGCAACATAACTTCACAAGGGCCCCAAATGAACTATTCACTATGAATTCCTAGCCCTCTAGGATGTCACCCGGCCCGTTAGAACTACACTGTGTGTAGTCCTTATCTTCCAGGGATGTTTTTCTGGGCAATTCCTGAGTCCAGCTCCCGGCCTTGACCTCCAGAATTGCACAGTTGTGTCCCCTAGTCTTCCTTGAACTACACACTTCACATCTTAAACCCTCAATAATTTTCCTTGCCTGATGGAATTCTATAGTGAACAAAATATCAACCTACCTTGGCCTTCAAGAATTGCGCATATGCTTCCTCTAGTGACCTTTCCCTTAGTTGGGCTCCAATACCTCCAAAAACTACACGGTTCTATCATTCAAGCATCCCTAAGACGTGCATCGCATAGTCTCATAGTCCAAGCTCTTCCCCTATCTACTATAGTTGTAGAATGCATAGACAGTTGCCCCCTATCACCAGCCTATGATTTGTCCCAGGCTCAGTTCATGGATAAGAATGCATCATCTTAGACTAGAGGGTTTTCTAATTGATCTCGCCTGGTCATGAGTGAATTGCAAGAATAGGCACACCATCAAGTCATGGTGATATGATGAAGAAGGAGAAGAAAGAGGGAAGCATGCTTAAAGAGTCTCTTGTAGTTGAACTCACTAATGGATCAATCAAGAAGAAGGAAAGGGACAAAAGTTTGTAACTATCATCTAAGAAAAAATATCATTGAAGACTCTCCATCATTAATCCATGCGAAGGCGAGGAGGAAGCATATCCAAAAGGACATCAAGCACTCAACAACAACATTGACTTGACACTGTCACATCACCAAGCAGTCTAAGTCAGCAATTTGATGTCATGTCATGATTGTTCATATGCTACATCAATATTGTGGACCATGTATATTATATTCAAATGTATTGTAAAGTGGAAGTCCATAGGACACACATGAATATGAAGATTCATGTATGCTGAAAATTCATAGGAATTTGAACAGTGTTGAGGGTAGTCAAAGAGTCACATGGGGAAAGCATCAACCCTTGGTTATTTATACTCCATTACATGAGAAAATGATTTTTTCACCTTGTCTCCTCCTGCAAGGAATTAGAGAGGTTAGCTAGTTCTTTGAGGAGCAGGGAGTGGCTCCAATGTACCACTATTGCGGCCGGTGATGTACATTGTAAACATGTGTCTTGGAACTTTTTCTTAATAACAAAATCATTTTCAGGTGACCACGTTCTTCAAGCATGGAGTATGAATGTTTGTAATACTATTATGCAGACGTTTGTATTTCATGTTTTCTTTCACATGTAATAAGATATTCGAACTATTTTAGTTATTCTAGTGCTTATCTTATTGAGAAGGAGATATAATCAGTGTTATCACTATCCCACCCTTGTGGACTATTTCGCGGGATACTAGACAAACCTTTCCTTGTTTGTTGGTTGTAACAACCATCACATCCGTTGTGGACTATTCTTCTACATGTTAGACATACCCTTTTTGGTTCATGTGTGTCTCTTCCTGGGTGGTACTATTACCTCTCACTTAGAGGCGCACTTTTCTCCCACCTTTTCAATAGAATAACCTTGACACAGTTGTAACTGCACACTCACTAGGCAAACTTCCTTTGTTTTTCAAAGACACTATTGCATCACTTTCTTGTGTTGACAGCTAGCACCGAGGAAAATCATTAAGGATTTGGAAACTAGGCCTTTATACTAGATGGGACTCCTACACCAAATGGTGTGAGGCCTGATTGGGACTTCATCTCAGGGATATCTCCTGAATGTTGGTGGGTTGAGTACCATTAATAGGGAATTAGAGGAAATTATAGAAACAACTAATTTGGATCTATAGATTTTATGATTATTGGCTTGGAAAGTAAAATAGATGATATAAAAAAATAAATTATGAATATTGTTAGTAAGAAAATAGACTCTCTAAGATTTCAACAGAAACAAGAAGAATAATAAGAGTCATTGTCCATTTATTGTCCAAAATGTAGAGAAAAGTATCCTTTACGTGAATCTCCTGCTGATTTCAAGGTTGTTAATAACTATGTGATATGTGTAGATAAACATCCTACCTAGGAATGTCCATCTATCCCTAGGTTAAAGTCAACATTTGAAGAGGAACATTCAGTACTTGAGCCATTTCATGCTATGGGAACATGAAAATCAGGGACACAAGTAAGTATAGGTATGACTGTTAAACATGTGCCATGTTATCCTAATTACAATGCACCACAATATTGCTTTCAAAATATGAACTATTGTTAGTATTGATAGAATGGGTATCATTATCAGTTTGGGAAGTATCCTCCTCTCTAGGAACAGGGATGGAGAGGACCACCACAATCCCATTTTTCTTATCCAATGCCTAGCAAACCACATCCTACATTGTATGCACCTTATTTTATGGCATAACATACACTATTAATTGCCCTACCTCAGTAGCCATACCCCAATCCACTACCATTGTTGTTACAACAACCATTTCGGCCACCTCATTTTCCAGCAAAGCCTATGACCAAACCAAATAGTAAAGCGATACAAGTGATTAATTCTATTGGATTGATTCCTTTAATCATTTACCATACCATGCCAGATGGGGTCAATGACATCTAGTTGATATCGGGAAGGGTAATAAATTTAGAAAAGCAAAACAAAAACAAAAACAAAATGTGGTAACCATTCAGGAGAAAACTGAGGAGGAAAGTCTTAATATTGCAAACAATGATGGTACCTCACAACCTATTACCATGCACTCAGATTCCTTACCTTCTTCTTTGAACCAACCTCCCTTTTTGGGGAGGCCAGTTGTGGAGAATGTTGACCCGATCGCTGAGTTTGACCTATTTTCCAAGTTGAGAAAAAAATTGTATCAAGGTTCCTCTACTATACGCTATAAATGAGATTCCTACTTGTACCAAAATAGTCAGGGAACTTTGTCTTAAAAATGTAGGGAGGAAGAGAGTTGAACCCCACAGTATCGAGCTTACTGGGAGAGAAACTGTGTTAATAACAGGATGTGCTCATGTTGAGAATTATATTATCCAGTCGTCTTTGTTCGCATACGTGATATCCTCATCTCTAATATGTTGATAGACCTTGGAGTAGCTATTAACGTTATGACTAGGAAAACTATGGAACAACTTCGGCTCACTCACATATGCCTTATCCCCATCGTGCTCGAACTTGCTAATTGATCTAAAATCAAGTCAGAGGGTGTGTTAGATGATGTGATTGTCTAAATTGAATATTTGGAGTACCTCACATATTTTATTGTCCTATAGCCAAATAATCCTATTGGGCTACACCCTTTGATTTTGAGATGACCATGGCTTGTCACACTTGATGCGTATATAGGTTTCCGCTTTGGGGATGACAAGAAGAAGTTCACCTTATATCGAATTGCCAGATCTATCCAGGAGCCTCATGATGCCTTGTTTTTCAATTATCATAGTAGTGATGAGGAGACTCTGTCTCTTTCCGTGACTCATAAATATAATGATTATATTGAGGAGAGTGTGATCAAAGATTTTATGGGTAACCTGGATATTATGTAGTACTTTGGACTACTTCATCAAATTTTTAGCCCAGTTTTCCAGGAAAATTATGATCCAGAATCCTCGACAACATTACACAGTTTGGTAGCCACGACAAATATTCATGAGACGGATACCACTCTTGTTGAGGTGAGTCTAGGAAAATATTTATACATTAGCACAACCTACATCCATCCTTGAAAGAGAATCTTGTGAGCTTGATAAAATACCATCGTGATGCCTTTGCATAGAGTTATGACAACATGAGCGGCATCCCTCTTGAAACTTGTACCCATCATATTTATATTATAGAGTGTGCCCAACCTGTCCAGCAACCGCAAAGGTGAATGATGCTTGCACTTTGAGATGTTGTTAAATAAGAACTTTAAAAGCTTTTAGATGTAAGTTTTATCTATCTTATTTCTGATAGCGAATGGGTTCCCCATTGGTAGTAGTCTTAGAGAAAGATGCGAGATGACTAATTTCCATTGATTAATGAGAATTAAATAAATCCACTCTCAAGGATTACATTCCCCTTCCCTTCATCAATCAGGCACTAGATACCCTTGTAGGTAGAAATTACTTCTCATTTTTTGATGGTTTCAATGGTTACAACCAAATACAGATCACACATGAGAACTAGGAAAAGACTACCTTTACTTGTCCTTGGGGAACATTTTCTTACCAAGTGATTCCCTTCAGAATTTGCAATTCTCCCGGTACTTTTCAAATGGAAGTCATGGCTAATGTTTCTGACCTCGAGTGTGTAGAGATTTATATGGATGAATTTTCAAGAAGCCCTCCAAAATTTGAAGAAAGTGGTAGTTAGATTCAAAGAGGCCTACCTTGCTTCGAGTGACAAAAAATGTATATTGATGTGCAAATTAGGGGTGGTCCTTGCCCATATTATCTCTAATAAGGGTATACAGGTAATCTAGCTAAGATAAATGTCATCATACACCTTCATGTACCAAAAACATAAAAGGAAGTGAGAGGATTCATGGGTCATGGATGCTACTAGTGAAGATTCATTGAGAATTTTTCTAGGATAGTTGCTCCTATTTCTTGACTATTGGGTAAGGATAGTGATTTCTCTTGGATCGAAGCTTTCCGATGAGCTTTTGAGAATCTGAAAGAGATATTAGTAGAAGAACCAATCATACAGTGACCCAAGTGGCCCCTCCTATTCCATATATCCTCAAATGCCTTAGATACTAATATTGGTGCAACATTGGGAGCAGAGGAAAATCAACAATATTATGCCACACACTTTGTTAGTAAAAAATTAGCACCGACTGAGCTTTAGAGCCCTTTGAAAATTGGGCATTTGAATTTGTGAGGCGTATAGCCCCAACGTCTTTAAACTAAATACATAACCTGGTTTGCACAAAATTTGTGAAAAATGGGTAGAATCTCGGTATGTTCCTCATGCCACTGAAAAAGTTGTTGTTGATTTATTATTTGCTAATTTTTTTTCTAGATTTAATATACAATGAGGAATTACTTCTAATATTGTGAAAGGAATTGTAGATAAATATGTAATTCATCATAAAAAATCTACACTGTACCACTTGTAAGAAAATGGCCAGGTAGAGTCCACAAATAAATTGATTGAGTCCATACTTACAAAAAAAAGGAATATTCATAGAAAGGATTAGGCAAGTAGGCTACCGAAAGCATTGTGAACATACAAAACTACTTGGATGAATAGTACAAGCCACATAATTTATGAGATGGTGTATGTAAAACAAGTATTCCTACCAATTGAATTCCAGATTAAAACTTTTAGGACTGTAGTCCAGTTGAGATTAGATCTCTCAGAGGTAAATCAATAACTCATTTTGAACTTAAGCAAATTGGATTGGATGAGAAGGGATGTTATACAAAAAAATATTTTTATTCAACAACAGTGTAGTAAATGGTATGATAAGGTAATCAAGAAAAAGAAGATCCGGTTGGGACCTTACGAGGTGGTTAGATATGTAACTGGTAGAAATGATACAACACCACCCTATTGTGAGTATTTAATTTTTGTCTCTATTCCATTTATCTACTAAAATAATAATAATAATAATAATAATGCATGATTTTGAAAACTCACTTCTTGGAACAGTTGTGTAGGACGATGCTTGAAAGCTAGGTTACTGGCATGTAGACTCCAATCCTTTTCAATAATTAAATGGGAATGTTGACCTAATTGATATACTTTTTTTGTCTATCACCGATAAGAGTTAGGACTCTGCAGGTATTTCTAGTGGCAGCAGAAGTAAACTAGCAGAAGCTTTCCCTTACCAAATTTAAGGGAAGATAGCTTGTAAATTGTACATGCGGTCAACATGGATAGTTCCCAATGTAGTTAGTTTTCCACAAGACCACAACATCAAAACATGCAGAGGAATGAGAATCGTAAATATAATAAATCTCATTGACTTGTTTCTCGCTCCTTTCTTCCCTATTCTACCCATAAAATTAATCCTTGTCCATTTTCTATATTCCCCTTTGCATTCTTTACATTCACAGTTCGCATTCTTTAATCTCCCTATCCCTGTTCTATTTTTCCACCTCTTTCGAAAAATCTTCATATTTATGCCCACATTTCTCTCCCTAAAATTGATACCTTTCCATTCTAAAAAAAATATTCTTGTTCCCTATTCTTTGTTTGTCACTGATTTTAAAATTAATAAGATCTTCTTCTTCTAAACACTTAGCATGCACAATAAGCAGCTTGGGTAGCACTTGGCAGTAAACAGTAATCACCAACGCTAAATCATGGCAAATTTTAGGGGCTAATATTTGCAAGTGGGCTAACTTTCCATGGTTTTTCAAAAAAAAAAGTTGTCAATTTCGATATTTTTTAAAAACCATTTTCCCAAAATTTACAGCATAAAATTACTTTACCTTAAAAATCACAAAATTTTTATAGAGACTAAATATTAAACCATTAGAAATTTGAATGTTTTCACAAAGATATCAACAAAAATTTTATGATTTGAATATTAGGGTATACTGAGATTCTCCAAAGTTTCTAAACTTTAATAAAAAAAGAAATCCTTAAAATTTTCCCTGAGCTAAATCGACAAGATCCAGTCTGAAAGGAGCAATTTTGAATTATTTGGATAAATTCAACATCATCCTTTTGTTGTCTTCTGATATAATGTAGGCATGTTATGTAGTGCGACTATGATATGTAGTACAAGCAGTGGCTACATGCAATAATTCTCATCTTGCACTTTGTTGTTTAATTCTATTAGTTTATTCTTGTGGTTTGTGACCATTATTGGTCTATGTCGTATTTATTTTCCAAAGTTAGCTAGCACATTTAATTAAAATTTAGACAAGTATCTCTTTAACGTATCCTAGAATTTTTATGTTTAATTGTAACATTTGCAATTACTAATCTGATAAGTCATGGTCATGATGGGGAAGTATGGGTTTTGTGTTCTCTCTATCACAATCATACAAGTTAATTGAATTAGTTGAAAGCTCTTCCCATGCCTCATGCCCAGAGTACTGGCGATATTATTTCCTTGCATTAGCTATTATTGGGAATCACGATTGTTGTTAGACCAAAACCCACATTTGCAATTACTAATCTGATAAGTCATGGTCATGATGGGGAAGTATGGGTTTTGTGTTCTCTCTATCACAATCATACAAGTTAATTGAATTAGTTGAAAGCTCTTCCCATGCCTCATGCCCAGAGTACTGGCGATATTATTTCCTTGCATTAGCTATTATTGGGAATCACATCACCAAAGATAAGGATCCACCAGAGGTAGTTAGTCCATGTCGTGAAACACACAAGGAGCATTGTTTTATCCATTGTTTCCAGTCGGGTGTCTATCGAACTCATGACCTATGCTCTGACACTACTGGTTGGGAATCACAATTTTCGTTAGACCAAAACCCGTAGGTGTTAGTCAATGATCACATCCCCATAGATAAGGATCCATGAGAGGCAATTAGTCCATGACGTGAAACACGCAGGGAGAATTTTTTTATCCAATTTCCAACAAATTTCATGTGAATACTTGTGTCATGATTATCATTGCTGAACTAGTCATTTTACAATCACCCTTGATTAAAAGAAAATAATTTTCATGAACCCAATCTCATTATGATTAGATGGTCATATGATTGTCACAGCTGCTAATTGGTTTGATAGGTGATGGAAAAGGAATAATTTGGAAAATTAAATTACAGTGGTAATGGGTAGAGGAAATTATCTATCTATTTGCATACAAACTTGTGGGGGTGCTTTGTTTCCGTTATTGAGATGGGTTGATGGGATTGAAGTTTAAGGCCAATGGAGAGGTAACATAACATATTGCAAGTGGGTGTCTGTAATAAAAGGTATGGCAGCAGTAAGATTTGAACCAAGGTCGATTGGAGAAGTTAAAAAGCTTCCTGAGTACAACAACTCCCAAATTTTGAAGGTGGCAAGATGGTTATCATTCCTTAAGATGTTTGATGGTAATGATTTGAAGTTCACACAAGTATTTTTTGAGAAATTTGATGATAAGAGGGAAACAATCAAGTCTTTAGTGTTTAATGTCTCTAAGTAGTTTCTGGATGAATTAACTGGTCTCCCATGGGAGGGAGAGAATTGGTTTAAAAAAGGAATAATTTGATACAAATGCATGACAAAGGTTCATCATAAATCTTAATCACATAATTTATTGGAGGCACGGGTTCCAAATGAAATGTTATATCGAGAAGTGGAGAAGATTCTTGTTTATCCTGCTGAGCTTTTTGACCTGTGAAGGTCGAGTCTTAATGGCACTCCTCTATCATAGTTGGCTCTAGTTGCATTTGAATAAGGTAAGACTTTCAATTTTCCTTATTTTCTTCTTCTAAGCTTGACAAGAATATCCCATGGAATTAAAAGGAGTCCTGCTAATAAGAACAAGAAGCGAGTATAACATGTCACTTTAATTAAAATATTAATTTATGGGTAATTGAGTTGGGTGTTTGACTGGGACCAATTCTTAGTGAAATTCAAGACCGATGACCTGACCAACATGTCTTAGAAGAACAGTCTCCCAGGGAATTTGTTATACAGGTGCATAAACATGTTGACATAAGGAAAGAAAGTAGACTATGAAACAGAGGGAGCTTGTGAAAAAGACAAAGTCTGTGAAACAAAGGGAACCTATGAAGAAGCCAAGGACTGTGAAATAGAGTAAACCCGTGAAAATGACTCAGAAGGTAAAGCAAAGAAAACCCTTTGAGGGGTCTGAGAATGTAAGAGTTGATCCATATTTGGTGTCCATGGGTCGTACACCAAAATGAAGATGTTTTCATTAGAATAATTCCTATGACTAAAAGTATTCCCATGAAAGAAGACATCCCTATGGAAGAACCAGAATATGATCATTACCATGTGTGTGAAACAGAGGTGGTAAGCCACAGTCCTCAAGTGTCTAGGTGAGTATCAAGAAAAAGGGAAGAAAATAAAAGTGTATAATAAGAAGATGTGAATGGATAATAATATTGAAGGAGCCGTTGAAGAATGAACAAAAAAACTAGGTCATGATCAAGAGAATATGCGAAAGGAAGATTCAGAAGATATGGTTCCTCTGAGAACCCTACTTAAACAGAGGAAATATTAAAAATTAATTGCCTTTCTTCATAATTAAGTGAGGGAGGTTAAGTTTTTGGATTAGTTCATTCAAACTCATAATCAATCATTGAAGAACACCATGGCCTGACTGAATGCGGAGGTAGCAAAATTGAGGGAAAAGAATAAATAGTTTGAAGATAATTTGAACACTTGCAAGGAGCATAATAAACAATTGAAAGAAGAACTAAGCACCTGTAATGATAAGGGAAAGAGATTAAGGAAAAGTCATAAGGAAAGCCAAAGTTCATATATGGAAATCAATATCAAGCTTAACAAGTGATGGTAGGGGTATCCATTTTTATTTCTTTTGCAGAGGTTGGAAACTTTGTGTGAGGAAAAATAAGGATATAGGGTTGGGGGAGTGATGGGTGTTGAAAATGTATTATTTTTTTCCCTTACCTGCCTTTTTTGTACTCAGTTTTGGCCTAAACCTATGATTCTTATGCATCATTTTGATGTGTTTTTTGAATAAAAGTATTGCAAACCATTTTTTTTTTAAATCTAGCTGGGCATATTATGTTTAGTGTCAAAATTATTTTATTTTTGTGCTATGTAAACTTTTGTGATAAATATAAACCACTAACACTAATATATGGAGTAACTATACAGCTTGAGTGGGCCTACATGGTTAAGAGCATGTGTTTCCTCCTAAGAGGTCATGGGTTCAAAACCCGAGGGGGGGGTGGAGTATGTATGTCTTTGTAGACTTAGCAGTCAAATCGCTGCGGGGAGGTGGGTCCCTTGTCCCATAAACAAGGGGGTCTCATACACCAATTTGGTGTCTGGCTTGGCTATGACCTTAAAAATAGATATTATTATTATTATTATTACCTAGGTGGCATCCATACAACAATTTGTAGGCAACCTTTTAGAGTAGGAGTTGGTAGTCATATTGTTTGACGAGATTTGGCAAAACCTCGTGTTTCCCTCCATTGATGGTAAGATCATGAGAAAGTAGGGATGACGACTCAATGGTCAACTTCTACATACAGATCCAATCTCAATTTTATAAGTCAAGGTCAATTGGTTTCGTTGTACTAAAATTGCATCTCATATCCAACTATTTCTAAATGGGAGTCAGCCTTAGTGCCTCTTGGCCATTTAGAACTATGCATAAATTGTATAACTGGTCCCCTGGCCAATCAAGTGAGAATAGGGAGATGTCATTGGAAGTTATCGCTCCTCAACTTGATAAACTTGTGATGTAAATAATTTTGAATTAATACAACTTCTGTGCCAACTTTTATCTACATCTATGAGTTATATTTTTATGCATGATTAATTTCTCCCATATGTAAGTTATCTCTTTAATATGGGTAAGTTAAGATAAAAATCAGACTTTGAATTAAATGAAGGAGTTGCAGTTCTCAGGTGTGTACAACACCTGGAGACTGCGCTCAAACAAAGAAGAGACTCTCTCTTCGTTCTCTCTACGTTACATCAAATGAATATTACAATATTAAATACATCACTAGAAATCAAATAGTTGTGAACAAACTCCTAAACTCTAGGAACAAATCCTAAACTAAGGAGATATGTTACAACTATGTAACCATTTCTCCATTAATACAAAAATAATATTGATTATTTTTAACTCCCCCAGTTAATGGAGAAAGGGTTATTCTGCACTCCTAACATCCCTCTAAATAATTCAAACTTTGCTCGCCCTAGAGGCTTAGTAAAAATATCAGCTAAATTATCACAAGTGTTACAATACTCCACACATATTTCTTTAGACTGTATCTTTTCTCGAACAAAGTGAAACTGAGTGTCAATATGTTTGGTATTTTTATGGAAAACTGGATTGTATGCAAGCTTGATTGTGCTCTGGTTGTCAGTTTTGACGCTGATAGATTTTTTCTATCCTTCGCTTGCATCGCAGAGCAATCTCCTCAACCAGATAGCTTCGGATGTGGCTGCACAAAATGCTTGGTACTCAACTTCACATGATGATAGTGCTACAGTACATTGCTTTTGCTACTCCATGAAATAACCCTGGATCCAGTACTAAATGCATAACCTGTGATTGACCTTCTATCATCTAGGTTACGTGCCCAATCATAATCTGAATAACGTGCTAAAGTAACATCAGAAATGTCAGTGTATAAAATACCATAATTACAAGTACCACTAAGGTACCTCAACACACATTTTGCTACAATCCAGTGACTTTCAAGTGGTTTGG
This sequence comes from Pinus taeda, assembly GCA_000404065.3. NCBI lineage: Eukaryota > Viridiplantae > Streptophyta > Pinopsida > Pinales > Pinaceae > Pinus > Pinus taeda. The sequence continues at coordinate 95,218 of APFE031751767.1, forward strand.
ACATGAATTGGCTCAGCACACTAACAGAATATGCCAGATCAGGTCTCGTTGTCGTGAGATATATCAAACTTCCCACCAGCTGTCTATACAAAGTGGCATCCACCTGTTTTGTGCCATCATCACTGCTTAACTTGACATTCTGCTGCAATGGTGTTGCTGCTGTTTTGCATTGCTCCATTCTGAATCTTTCGAACAGGGTTTTGGCATACTTCCCTTGAGTAAGAAAAGTTTGACCATAATCTCTCCATACCTCCAAACCTAGGCAATAATGAAGATCTCCAAGGTCTTTCATTTCGAATACTTGTGACATATGCTGCTTGATTTCTTTGATCAAATTATTTGCATTTCTTGTTATGATCATGTCATCCACATACAAAGAAATCAAAATAATCTTCCTCTGCTTATTTAACTTGGTATACAGGTTTGGATCGTTGAGACTCCTATGAAAACCATGCTCTATAAAAAATGAATCAATTTTCTCATACCATGACCTGGGTGCTTGTTTCAAACCATAAAGTGCCTTATGCAATTTACACACTAAATGCTCTTGTCCCTTTTTCACAAAACCAGGAGGTTGTACTAAATAGATTTCTTCTTTTAATTCACCATTAAAAAATGCAGACTTAACATGTGGCTGGTGTAGCTTCCATTTATGTTTTGTTGCTAAAGAAATTAGCATTCTAATTGTATTTAATTTAGCTACAGGGGTAAAGGTATCATCGAAATCTATCCCTTCTTGCTGTGAGTAACCCTTTGCTACCAGTCTAACTTTGAATTTTTCTACAGTCCCATCTGCATTTATCTTCGTTTTATATAGCCACTTACATCCTATAGGGGTATTTCCTTCAGGTAAATCAACTAAGTCCCAAGTATGGCTTCTCTATATTGATTCAATCTCCTCATGGATTGTAGCCCTCCATTCATCTGATTTACCTGCTTCCTCATAGTTTGCGGGTTCTACAATGTTTAAAATTTTGGACATTAAAGCATAGTCTCTCAATCTAGCAGGTAGTCTAGTCTTCCTACCTAATCTTCTAGGTAGAGGGCTTACCTCAACTCTATGTGTTTCAGTGCTTTCTGGGCTTGCATCATCACTTATTACACTATCTGGTGCTACTTCTTCCTATTTCTGCTCCTGCTTCTACTCTTCATCTTCTTCACTTTTCACTTCTATAAGCAAAGGAATGTGGCTATCACTGCTAGAATATTCCTTTCTATCTTCAACCTGTTCATGAAAAATAACATCTCTGCTTGCAAAGGCTTTGTGAGTCACAGGATTATATAACTTATATGCCTTATACTCAGTGCCATATCCAAAAAATATACATTTCAATGCTTTGGGGTCTAACTTCTTCCTATCTGCTTTCGGTATATGAGCATAAGCTTTTGACCCAAAATTTTTCAAATGACTAGCTGCTGGCTTGAGTCCAAACAATGCTTCAAAAGGGGTTTTCAACCTTAGACATTTAGTGGGACTCTCATTCTTTAAATAAATTTTAGTGTTGATAGCCACTTCCCAAATACCATTTGATAGACCCTTACCTTGAAGCATACTTCTAGCACACTGCACAAGAGTTCTGTTCTTTCATTCTGCTACTCCATTCTGTTGTGGAGTGTGTGGCACTGTGAATTGTTGCATAATCCCATGATGGTTGCAGAAGTTCATGAACTCTCCTAACCTGTATTCTCCCCCTTGGTCCGAGCAGAGAATATTTATCCTCTTTCCTATTTGATTCTCTATCATAGATTTAAACTCTTTAAAGTATCGAAAGGCTTGACTCTTTTTACTTGAAAAATACACCCATGAAAACCTAGTGCAATCATCTGTAAACAACATAAGGTAATACGCTCCACCTAAACACCTAGTTTGCATAGGTCCACAAATATTTGTATGCACTAGTTCTAGAATGTCTCTTTCCTTTCTGTTGACATGCAAAGGGAACTCTTCTCTATGCATATTCCCTAATGCACATCCATCACATTCTAGCTTGACATTATGAAAAATAGGGAGTCCATCGACCATACCTTTCTTCTGAAGTAAGATGAGGTCTTGCAAATTGAGATGGCCGAATGTCTGATGCTAGAGATTTTTCACTGTTGATCCAGCTGCAACCATTGCTTGTCATGGCATACTCTTTGCATCCAATCTATACAAGTTCCCCATGTGCACTCCTATTGCAACTGTTACCATCTGGCTATCCTTAATGACACAATTATTCTTAAATAATTGCACCTACATGTCCTAGTCTGTAATCATTGAGACAAAGATCAAGTTTTTCCTAATTCCTAGAACATATAGTACATTTTTAGGATGCGTAATATCACCACTAAGTAGCTTCACAGGAATATCCCCATATCCTTTGATCTCATACCCACTCTCATCTCCTAGATAAATTTTTGATCCACATGCACTTTCTTCAAGAAAATCAAAACAGTCCTTCTTACCAGTGATGTGTGAGGATGTGCCAAAGTCGACATACCATATGTTGTCCTCATCTCCCTTTGATGCTAAAAGAGTACAATCGACTGTGAATAGTCAAAGATCATGGCTGTGGTCCTCCTCTTCTCCAGCAAAATAGCATTGCTTTCTCCTCTGTTTGCTTCTTCTTTCATCCCCTTGCCTCTTATAGCATTCTTTAATCTGATGACCAAGCTTTCCATAGTAAAAGCATTTCTTAACATAATTATCAGTCATACCTCTAAATGATTTCTTTTGAAATGTATTGGCTCCTTTCTGTTGCTGCTACGGTTGCTGGTGCTGATGTTGGTGTTGGTGTTGGTGCTACCTCCCTTTGTACTATCGCCTTTTCGCCATCAGGGCAAGGTCATTGCTCTGAGTTTTTAGATTCTGTCGTCACTCCTTCTCTTGGAGCAGAATCATTGTTAGGTCATCAAACGAAGGGGCTTTCTCCCTTACTGATAGTCCTGTGATGAACATCTGGTATTCATTAGTCATTCTGTTCAATGTGAGTGTGACCAGATTTGAGTCGGACACCTTTTCTCCAATAGCTCCCAATTTGTCACTCAGGTCCTTAACTCTGGCCATGAATCCAGTAACGGACTCATTCTCCTCCATCTTCAATGCAAAAAGTTTTCCCTTGAGTGTCAGAACACGATTTGCATTCTATGTCTCGTACAAATTCTTGATCGTTGTCCATGTATCCGCGGCCGACTTGCAATCTCTGATATGCGGGATAATATTGTCTTTAACATACATCTTCAGTATGACTTTCGCTTTCATTTCTCTTTTATACCAATCTTGTTCTTGGGCAAGTGTTCCAGTTCTCTGCTCATTTCCCAAGATGATCAACCATGCATTCGCACTCTCCAGCAAAATTTGCATTTTAAATTTCTAGTTGGAGAAATTCGTTCCATCGAGTTTGCCAGACTCGTGGAGGTATGATTCTATGCCATTATTCATTTCTCCCAACTGAAACTTCAATCGGCCACCACCGGGCAATTCCGGCCTGCTACCACCCAACAGATCAGGAACTTCATTGTGTCACCACCGGGCAAGTCCGATATGCTACCACCGAACAGATCAGTGACGTCACTATGCTACCACCGGGCAAAACCGATCTACTTCCACCAAACAGATCAAGGAGCTGCACTGTGCCACCACCGGGCCAATCTGATCTGCTACCCCCGAGCAGATCTCAGAGCCCTAATTCGCCACCACTGGGCAGGTCCGATTTGCTACCACCGAGTGGATCAAGGAACCTCACTTCGCCACCACCGGGCAAATCAAATCTGCTACCACCGAGCAGAAATCTCCACGTGCCACTACAGGGCAAGGTCCAATCTGCAAAAGATTGCAGATTTTTCAAAGAGAAAGAGGTTGGCTCTTCTTTCTAGTCAAAGGCACTTTCCACAGTGAAAGATCTGTGCCAATTACAGAAAAGAAAAATTCGCGGTGTGCACCGATTTTGGCACGCTTAACAGCCACGGATCCGCGCCAATTCAGTTGCTTTTTCTCAGACGCGCTTATCAACCTCAAACCGGTGCCAATGGGTGCATTTGTTCACAAAAAAGTCACGCCAATCTGCTTCTGCATTCCTGGCCGTGCACTAAGTCCGAGTCAACTCTTTCTTCGGTTCAAAGATGATCAGTCATCTGAGACCCTTCGCTCCAGGTGTTACTGCAGCTCCACTTGATCATACAGATACATTTACATGCTCTCCTACCACAACAAATATGTAACTTAATGAAGCATCCCTATGAGAAAAAAAAAATTAAGGCTACCTCTACCCTAAGCTCTGATACCAAGATAAAAATCAGACTTTGAATTAAATTGAGGAGTCGCAGTTCTTAGGTGTGTACAGCACCTGGAGACGACACTCAAACAAAGAAGAGACTCTCTCTCCGTTCTCTCTACGTTACATCAAATGAATATTACAATATTAAATACATCACTAGAAATCAGATAGTTGTGAACAAACTCCTAAACTCTACGAACAAATCCTAAACTAAGGAGATACGTTACGACTATGTAACCATTTCTCCATTAAAACAAAAATAATATTGATTATTTTAAACTAGTTATCTCTTTAATCTGGGTGTGACAGTTGGTCTGGTAAGGGACCACTAGCCTAGCTCCACAACCCATTGTATATTGTTTGTAAAGTAAATGTGTGTGTGCATTGTGGTTGAAGCATTATTTTAGATTCATTCTTAAACACGACGTGGATTTTTCTATTGATCCTTTGGTACCACACTGTTTTCATACTAAAGATTTCTATTTCATGCTTGCAACAATTTTGTTAATATATGAGTTGGACTTGAATCTTTGTTTCGTTAATGAAACACAAAGTGGTTCTCCTTTAAATGATTGCAGGGGTTCTGGATCTATTATATTTGTTTGAGGGTTTTGATTTTGTCTTGAAACTATTAGATCTGGTTCAAGATCGATTAGTTATCCATTGATATGGATGTTTGTTTTTGCGCATTTGCTTTTCTATTAATTTTTATGGCTTGAGCTTCCTCCTGGGTCTACTATCGAACATTTCAAAGATAGTGGTTTGCGGTAAAGACTAATGATTTTTTAATGTGATTGACTTATTGTTGTCGATCAAAACATCCTATTATCACTGACTTGGATTGCCTTTGGCTAAAGTCGAGTGGTTGAGACAAGCTTAAACCTGTTGTGTGAATATTCTGGATATGCCATCGCTCTAAGTCTTAGCAATTGGTTCATATTATTGATCCCTATTCTGTAGTGTGTTTTTAATCTCTTATCATTTGTTCGTTGTGCTTTATGGTGACCTGACCTGACACTGTCCATAATGGTTATGATCCATATGACGAATTGAAGCATTGATCGTTCTCTTCTTTGAGTAAGAAAAGGCGTCCTTGTTTGAATTCTCTTCTTATCATTTCCAATTCTATCAAACTAGGTTAAATTGAGTATTAGGGTTGTCCATTTCAGTACATCTATTACATGGCATACAAGTATCATAGTAAGTGCAGTTATCCAAGCATAACATAGTAGTTTTTTTAAGTTAATTTGTTAAAAAGACAATATTGTGGTTTATATTTGATATTGTGTTTTGGGTTCCATTTACTGAGAGTCGCGAGACAATTGTTGTATGTATGTATTATTTCATGAAAAGTGTGGTGACAATATTGATTGGTGTTTAATTAAGATTTGAAACAAAAGTACTAATTTTCATTTTGTTGGGCTTTCCACACAAACAATTGAGGACATAGGGTATGCATGGTTTGAATATTGATGAGGTGTATTTGCAAGGAAACTTTTAAGTAATGCATGTGATGTATTACACCACAAAGTTAGATGGGTGAATGAATTGTGGTTAGTTTATTTTGCTTTATTGGTGAGGTTGTGGATTTGAGGGTTTGTTGAGGTTGAATGTTATAGGTACTTAGTTGTTTTCTTTAATACATTGCCTTTTCTTTCTATAAACAAATAGTGACCAACAAAATGAAAGTTCAAAGTACACCTTATTCTAAATTTGAAGGGTGAAATAATGGCTTATAATTTGATATGATATAGTGAAATTATATAGGGTTTACAGAGTCTCTGTGATATATATGGTACTACGCCTCGAAGCTGACGATTCTGTATTGACAAAACAAATCTTGAGTTAAATACAAATCAATACTCCACCAAGAAATTGAAGTATTGGTTTATTTATCTTTTATCTTTTATAAGATTTGGATCATTTTAATTTATTTTTAAAATTTTCTTTTATTATTTAATAATGATATCATTTTAATGTAAGTTGATCGTTTAGTAATTTGATATAGTTTTACTAAGGTTTCAAGAAAGCCCTGTGTTGAAAGGTTTTGGATAAGTAGGGTTTGCAGAAACCTTGAGTTCAGGTATAGAGAGTTTTCTTATTAGGGTGAAACTAATTTTAGGGGAATTTTTTAGTTTGTGGGATTACAATTTTAATTTTTTTTTGTTTGCGAGAAATTTAATAATTTTTATGATTTTTCAACGTAAGTTAATGCGGTTTCTTTCTTAAAAGATTTTTTTACCAAAAAAAAAGTAGTTTTTCTTTTTTTTAAGAACTTTGTAAAAAGATAATTTTTGAAGTTATTAAATATTTATATTTTTTTATAAAATATTTATTAAAAAATTAGTTTTAAGGCATCCTTGGAAGTTGGTATATTAATTTTTTTTATTAATTAGAAATTCCAATAGTAAGATGGAAAACAAAGATATTCTTTTTCCTTTCAATCAACAAATGGATTTCACACTTATATTTTTTTTTTCACATATTCAAATCATATATTTTTACCAAATTATAACTAAAAATTTACTTGTTAATAATTAATAAAAAGTAAACTAAAAACTAAACTTATACATATGCACTGAACTTTAAATCGTATCCCTCTTCACATTCTGAAACCTATGACTTTTTAGATTTGTTAAAGAACACATGTGTTAGCCATCATGGATGAACAAATGGCATGGATCGCACAGCTAAGTGGAGGAAAAAATGCAACGGCCGTTTGAGAAGGACGGTCTTTTGAAGGAATGATCTCCGCTCCCAGGAATTTCTGCATATTTGTGAGTTAAGGTATACGAAGCCTGCTGCATTCGGCAGCTTTGATGATAATGTGATTTCATATGTATATTGAACGCTAAGTTGAATGACTTAATCCTTAGTTAATCGTCAATGCCTATGCATGTCACATGTGTCTGCAGGGGTCACGTGAACCAGCCAATCGTCACATTTGCACTGTTTCCTGCCTGGAAGTTCTCTCTTCCTCATGCCATACTGTATGCTGTGTTAGAATTTTCTGTAAATTCCATAACAGACAGACAAAAAAAATGCTTTGTTTTAACACTCTATTTTTCACAGAAAACAGAAAATCGCTTGCTGGAAATGGTGTTTTAGGAAAGCAGTTTGGTGTTGCAGCAACGTAGTTTGATGTTGCAGCGACGCTGTTAGAATTTCTGATAATTCAATAACAAAATTGATAATTGCATAGCGGAAATAATAATAAAAAAAACGTTTGCAGAATACGGTGTTACAACAATGCGAAACTGGTGTAACAGCGACACAGTTTCGTCAGTTGCTGTTCTTGGTGTTGCAACAACGTAAATTTGTTAGTTGTCAATCTGGGTGTTGCAGCAACGTAATTTTTTACGTCAAGTCACTTTTTGACTTACGGTGTAACATCAACGTGTTTTTGACGTCAAGCCACGTTTTGACTTACGGTGTAACAACAACGTGCATCGGTTGATGCTTGGTGTAACAGCGACGTGCAACGGTTGACGTCAAGTCACTTTTAGACTTACGGAGTAACAACAATGTGTTTTGACGCTTGGTGTAACAACAACATGCAACGATTGATGTTAAGTCACTTTTAGACTTACGGTGTAAACAACAACGCAAAATTAACTTGTATTCATAAACAGTAAACAAGCTGATACAAATTCGTCTTCCTCATGATAGAGGGATAACAACAGGAACACTTCAGTTCCAGAAACCAATTTTCACTATTTCAGAAAATTACAGATTCAGCACTGCTTTGCGTTACAGAAGAGACTTTCTATTGTTTTTCTAACCTTCTCTCTTGCAAAACAAAGCTGTTGTTCATGACATTTATAGGAAAAAACTTATCTGAGTTTAAACAGTAAAATAATCAAGATATCTTCTAATTCTTATCTGCGTATTGAATGCAGCAAGCGGTATTGCCTTTCTCAAGAAAACAAGTCGGCAGTTGCAGGGGAAATCAATTCTATGAATTTAATGCACATTAATGTGCAAAATATCAGGAGCGACTTTTCGGCATTGAACATCCTGGAACAACTACAGAAGATTAGATTTCTGTCCAGCTGTTTTGTGTTGCAGTTGGAATTAAATTCCAACACTCCCCCTTAATTTCAACTGCTGCATACCCAAGAATTTCCTGAAATGATCAAAACTTTTATTTGCTAATGGTTTTGTCAAGATGTCAGCTAGCTGATCCTCTGTTTTGTAGTGCTGCAAAACAATCTCACCATTGTTAACCAATTCACGTATAAAGTGAAATTTGGTATCTATGTGCTTTGTTCTTTTATGAAAAACAGAGTTTTTAGACAATTCTATTGCTGAGCTATTGTCACAGTAAATGGTTGTGCCATTTTCTTTTTCATGGCACAAATATCTGAGAACTCTTCTCAGCCACACTGCTTGGCATGCTGCTGTTGTTGCTACCACATACTCTGCCTCTGTTGTTGACAAAGACACAACTGGTTGCTTCTTGGAAGCCCATGAGATGGCTCCCGATCCCATATGAAACACATATCCTGATGTGCTTTTTCTATCATCAACACTTAGAGCCCAATCATTGTTAGTGTAACCTGTCAACATGAAAATCTTAGAAGAGGAGCATAAAATATCAAACCTCTTCGTTCCATTTACATACCTTAGAATCCTCTTGGTTGCCTACCAATGAGTCTCTTTCGGTCTTTCCATAAATCTGGAGATTAAACTCACAGCGTGCATAATGTCTGGTCTAGTTGCAGTCAAGTACATAAGGTTGCCAACTATGCTCTTGTACAGTTTTGGATTAAAATCCTTGTTGTTGTCTTCTTTGGTTAATTTCAACCCCACTACAGTTGGAGTTACAGCTGCTTTGCTATTCTGCAAGTTAAATCTCTTCAACACTACTTCTACATATTTATCTTGAGAAATGAAAACACCATTTTCACTTTGGTCTACTTCAATTCCAAGAAAATATCTTAAGAAGCCCAAGTCAGTCGTTTCAAATTCATTTTTCATGACCTCTTTAAAATCAGCAATGAGAGAAGCATCATTGCTAGTAAAAATCAAATCATTTACATATAAAACAACAACAATAATCTTCTCGTCATTCTCCTTTATGTAGAGTGTGGGTTCACCATCACACTTATCAAACCCATTCTCAATCAGATAAGCATCTATTCTGTTGTACCATGCTCTTGGAGCTTGCTTCAGCCCATAAAAAGCCTTCTTCAGTTTGCAAACTTTATGCTCTTGGCTAGCAACTTCATAACCTGGAGGTTGTTCAACATAAACCTCTTCTTTTAACACTCCATTCAGGAGTGCAGATTTAACATCCATCTGATAATCTTCCATTTGTGTTGTGCTGCAATAGACAACACTGTTCTGACTATTTCCATCCTTGCTACTGGTGCAAAGGCTTCATCATAGTCTTTGCCTTGTTGCTGCTTGTAGCCTTTCACAACAAGTCTTGCTTAATTGTGCCTGTCAATCTTGCCTTCAGCATTTCTTTTGGTCTTATAGACCCACTTAACTCCAATGGAATCTTTGCCTTCAGGGAGGTCCACTAACTCCTATGTTTTACTCTTTTCAATTGCACCAATTTCTTCATTCATTGCTTCAATCCATTTATCTTCATTTACAACATCTTCAAAATGAACTGGGTCGTCAACATGACAATACAAAGCGAATAATGAATTCAGACCGGTATTGTTACTTACCTCTCCTTGTTCATAAATCTCATTCAGATTTCTGAATCTTGGTCTTCTTGGTGTGCTTGGAGTTCCATCCGAACTTAAGGGTATTTCTGATCCCTGTGGTGTGTTTGAAGAAGCACTTCCTTGACTTCTTAAGGCTATTCGAATTCCAGCTTGTGGTGTGGTTTGTTGAACTTGCTGTGGCGGAGGAGGAACCAACACAGAAGGATTATTTGCTGTTGTCCCTTCCTCTTCTTCTTCATTAGACACAATTGCCTTCACATTCACTGTTTTTTCTAAGCTTCCATCCCAAGCTTCATCTTCAATGAACTGCACATCTCTGCTTACTATCAATTTCTTAGTGGATGGATTATAGAGTTTGTATGCTTTTGGCTCATAACAATAGCCAATAAATACACACTTCTCCCCCTTACTATCAAGCTTTTTCCTTAGCTGATCTGGTACATGTGCATAAGCTAAACAATTGAATACTCTCATGTGAGTGACAATTTGCTTTTGGCCACTCCATGCTTCTTCTGGTATTTTGTCTATGACAACTTTAGTTGGGCATCTATTCAAGATGTAAAGTGCGCAAGTGACAACTTCTGCCCAATACTCATGAGGCAAGTGTTTTGCCTTCAGCATACTTCTGACCATGTCAAGAATGGTCCTATTCTTTCTTTCTGCAGCACCGTTTTGCTGAGGTGTATATCTTGTAGTAAACTGCTTTTGTATGCCATTCTCTCTGCAAAAATGCAGAAAGTATTGGGAGATGTATTCTCCTCCTCTATCTATTCTGAGCACTTTGATATAATGTCCACACTGCTTCTCAACAAGAGTTTTGAAGTGGCAGAATTTCTCAAACACTTCACTCTTATGTTTTAGCATATACACCCATGTCTTTCTGGTGTAATCATCAATGAAAGTTAAAACATATTTCTTTCCGGCAAATGATGGTATTTGCATCGATCCACACACATCAGAGTGAACAATTTCCAAGGGTGTTTTTGCCCTTATACTTTTTCCTGCTGGAAAGCTTTCTTTGTGTTGCTTGCCCAAGATGCAGCCTTCACAAAGGTTGTTTGGTTTCTCGATCAATGGCAATCCTTTTACCATTACCTTTCTGTGCAATAGATTCAAGCCTCCGAAATTGAGATGTCTAAATCTCAAGTGCCACAACCAATTTACATCTTTCACTTGTTCCTGAAAGACTTATTGTGTTACAGCCGCAATAGTTCTTCCTTCCTTCAAATCTGCCCTGATTTTGAGATGAAACACTCTATTGTTGGTCATCTGCACCTGTGCAATGATCTTCTTACTTGGAGGTATATCTCTGATTGTACACATATCATCTTTGAAGAACACATTGTAACCTTTGTCAATGAGCTGTCCAATGCTCAAAAGATTACATTTCAGACCAGGTACATAGTATACCTCTGGCACAACCATATGTTCTCCATTTCTTGCTCGGATACTGACTCTGCCCTTACCCTTGACAGATATTTTACTATCAGTTCCTGTTGTTACCTTAGATTCCACATCTTCATCTAGATTGACAAAGACCTCAATATTGCCAGTCATGTGATTACTACAACCTGAGTCTAAGAACCAAAAATCTTCATGTTTGTCTTGTGCAATGTTACATGTTAACAACACATTCTTTGGATTCTTATTTTTTTCATTTGCAAAATTAGCATTCTGCCTACAATTCATGCCATTTTGTTTTTTCCTACATACATTGGCGTAGTGCCCATATTTCTTACAATAATGACATTGGACTTGGGATTTGTCATACCTTTTTCCATGAGCTTGCTGTTTGCTTCAACCTTCATTTTGGTTATGATTGCAGCTCCTTCCGCTTGTGCTTGCAGGATAATATCTGCCTCTATTTTTTCTTCTTCCATGACCTCTGTTATTTACTCTGCCTCGACCTTTTCTTTGGCTGAAACACATCTGAGTCTTGAGTGCTTGCTCAAAAGAGGAATCTGTTCCTCTACTCAGTCTGTGTTCATGAGACATAAGAGAAGCACTCAGTTCATCTACTGTGAACTGTGAGAGATATTTTGTTTCTTCTATTGCTACCACAACAACTTCAAACCTTGAGGGTAAACATCTCAAGATCTTCTCTACGATCCTTCTTTCTTTAAGAATTTCACCATGAGATCTTATCTGGGTTATCAGCCCAATAACCTGAGTGAAGAATGAATCTATTGTATCAGATTCCTTCATGCTGAGTGTTTCAAAGTGTCTCCTCAACATCTGCAACTTTGCAGTCTTCATCTTCTCCATGCCTTGATAAGCAGTTTTGAGAATATTCCATGCCTCTTTGGTTTTTGTTGCTACTGCAATCCGTGGAAAAACACTTCCATGTACTGATTGGAAGAGGAAAAAGAGGGCTTTTGCATCCTTCTTCCTGTCGCTCTTCAACTGGTCTCTTTTTGCTACTGTCAAAGCAGCCAATGTTGTTGCATCTGCAGGTTTAGCATAGCCAGTTTCAACCAGCTCCCATATTCCTTGAGAAGTAAACAATGCCTTCATTGCTATGGACCAATAACTGTGATTTTTCCCATTAAACTGTGGTAGTTGGAAATTTGTCAAACCTGTTCCAGCATTTGCCATCTTAACTCTGTATAGGTAAAGAAGAGATACTGATTGTTTAATTAAAAACAAGCTAAAACTTTCTCTGCTGGAAAAAATCTACTCAATAAGCTTCTTACAGCTCCTACAGTGAAAAACAAACTTTGTTTTTGACTCACTGAGTGCCTAGACCAGCTTTGATACCATGTTAGAATTTTCTGTAAATTCCATAACAGACAGAAGAAAAAAAAATGCTCTATTTTAACACTCTGTTTTTCACAGAAAACAGAAAATTGCTTGCTAGAAACGGTGTTTCAGCAAAGTAGTTTGGTGTTGCAGCGACATAATTTGGTCTTGCAGCAACGCTGTTAGAATTTCTGATAATTCAAGAACAAAACTGATAATTGCATAGCGGAAATAATAATAAAAAAAGCGTTTGCAGAATACGGTGTTACAACAACGCGAAACTGGTGTAACAGCAACACAGTTTCGTCAGTTGTTGTTCTTGGTGTTGCAGCAACCTAAATTCGTTAGTTGTCGACCTTGGTGTTGCAGCAACATAATTTTTGACGTCAAGTCACTTTTTGACTTACGGTGTAACAGCAATGTGTTTGTGACGTCAAGTCACTTTTTGACTTACGGTGTAACAACAACGTGCACCGCTTGACGCTTGGTGTAACAACAACGTGCAACGGTTAATGTCAAGTCACTTTTAGACTTACGGAGTAACAACAATGTGTTTTGACGCTTGGCGTAATAGCGACATGCAATGTTTGACGTCAAGTCACTTTTAGACTTACGGTGTAAACATCGACGCAAAATTAACTTGTATTCATAAACAGTAAACAAGCTGATACAAATTCATCTTCCTCTTGACAGAGGGATAACAATAGGAACACTTCAGTTCCAGAAACCAATTTTCACTATCTCAGAAAATTATAGCTTCAGCACTGTTGTGCATTACAAAAGAGACTTTCTATTGTTCTTCTAACCTTCTCTCTTGCAAAACAGAACTGTTGTTCATTCCATTTATAGGAAAAATCTTATCTGAGTTTAAACAGTAAAATAATCAAAATACCTTCTAACGCTTATCTACGTATTGAATGCAACAAGCGGTGATGCCTTTCTCAAGAAAACAAGTCGACGGTTGCAGGGGAATTCAATTCTGTGAATTTAATGCACATTAATGTGAAAAATATGAGGAGCGACTTTTTGGCATCGAACATCCTGGAACAACTACAAAAGATCAGATTTCTATCCAGTTGTTTTGTGTTGCAGTTGGAATTAAATTCCAACATGTTGTAGCTCAATGCTTGGGTGCACTATGGGTAACTGACCTCGTGAGGGGTATTCAGTGGAGCTTCTATGCGTCCAACGGAGGAGGATCAAACTCTGTATCTCCAGGTTATTCCAAGGGAACTACCCTTTCTGTGAAGATCATTCGCACCTTCGTCTTGGGATTTGGTACATATTCCAAGTGCAAGGCCAGCGATTTACACATCACTGTAGATGTTAGGATTCATACTCCACCATGAAGCTATATTAAAAATTATTACAGGAATCTGGGTGTTAATTATTCATTCGTTGATGAAAATAATGAATGTGAGAACTGATTTATACATGTTTTTGGCTCGGGTTCCAATTGGGTTTGTGGTATTCTTGGTCCATTTGGCAACCATTCCCATCACAGGAACAGGCATCAACACTTCCAAGAGCTTTGGGTCAGTTGTGATAGACGGTGATAAAAGATTCTCGAACAACCTAGTAAGAATAATATAAATATTTAGGTTAGATTAGTCCAAAAAATTACCGATTTTCTATAGTTAAAAAAAACAAAAACAAGTTGATAAAATTCCGGAAGCATAGCATTCTAATGATCTAGATGACCCAATCCTCCTTATGTAGCACTAATGGAAAGCATCGAGAGGGACAAGTGAAACAATGTAAAGCTGCAGCTATATCTCTATGTTGGTCAGAAAAATGTGAAAGTTTGCGGTTACCATCAACCAGTTGAAAGACAAAACCCTAAAACTGACCTTGATTTTATATATATATATAGATATATAGATATGCTTTGAGGCTTTGCATTAACATTTCAATTACAAGCTTATTAAGAATAAGCTTTGCGTTGTGTTTATTCAACGTTATGGATCGCTACTAATTCATCATTATTTCTTGCTCAAGTGCGATGTTTGTGCTCGAAAACAAGAAAACTCGACGAAATGAATGTCACCTTGAAATCTCCATATGGTATAAGCTTTCCTAACTAAACCCTACCCTTCAGGCCACATTTGGATGGGGAAGTGATCACGAACTTCATAGGTATAATTATAGTGTTTTTGGGGAACTATTCATTTACTCCACTTCATATGTAGGTTTGTCGCCTTCAGTTTTAGGTTTTCCTTTCACATTTGAATGCTGCAGCATGATCTTAGGTTTCCCTTTCTCATTTGAATGCTGCAGCATCAACTTTGGACACGTGTGTTTGCAACGTGGCCTAGATTGGTCAATACTAGTACCCAAATCACCTAGCTGCAAAAATTGGACGATAATGGAGCATACTACTGCAAACTCTTCACGTTGCTCTTCTGAGTATTTTGGGAATGAATACGATTCTATGTTGGTCATATTTCTGGTGTGTGAAATTTTGCATTCATTTTAATTAGTTTTTTTTTTTACTATAATATACATTTGTGTTATATTAAATTCTAAAGTAAATTTTATATATAAATCAGATAAATATAATTAAAAAAAAAATTCATTATGTTATTAAAATATATATTTTTAAATTTATAATGAGAAAACATATACATTGTTTATCGTGTTATTGGAATAATGCATCTCTAGAGTTAAAACCATATCCATTGTTTGTTAAATGTTTGTTATTGTAATAAAGCATTTTACGTATTACTAATTTTATGAAACTTTATTTTTCTTAGCATAAATTGAACGTCAAAAGTTTATAGTGATACCTATATATATATATATAAATTTAAAAAATTAAGTAATTGACATGTTTTAGAATTTTATTATTTAATGTTAATGATTAATTTAATTTTTAAAATCATTTTATTTTATTTTTATTTTTATTTATTAATAATTATTTGAGTATAAGTTAATTTTATAGTAAGTTGAAATGATTTTGTTAATGTTTTAAGAATGGCCAATTTTAAAGGGGTTTGGATAAGTAATATTTGGAGAGATTAGAACTGAGATTTGGAGAGTTTTCTTATCTTAGTGATACCAATTTCAAGAGAATTTTTTTCTCTGTAGGTTTAGAATTTAGATCTTGTTTTCTTGTTTGTAAAGAAGATGCACATTCCTCATGAATGCTTTGTGATCATTCATGAAAGACGACACATTTATGATGAGAAGCTCTTTAGTGAATACACCACTAACAAGGATGCCATGATTTACATGGTTCCAAGAATTCAAGGTAGAGCCAAAAGAGGAGGTGCATTCACCTCAGCCCCACCAAGATTGTTTAAATATGTTGTAAAAGTAGGGCCTGCTTCACCAAACCCTAAAGATCTATCTCGATCTATTTTTTTTGTTGTGGAGTAGTTAGCTCAAACCCCTTCTAATGAGGTGAAAAATATTGCATGCAGTTTGATAGCTGCAAATTCCAAACATAAAGTGTTTATGTGCAGTTTCAATGGTCTTTTGGAGTTCTTCATTTGTGTTGAAAAGGTTTCTTTATTCTTATTTTTCAAAAGATTGACCACATGCAAAAGATTTTTAATTAGAGACCTTGGTTTTGTGGCCAATTTTGTCTCTCCCTCTAATCCTATTTTCCATATTTTAATCCTCTATTTATGTAAAATTTAGCAACTCCATTATGGGTGAGATTTCCCAAATTTCCCAAACATATGACACATCTATTGAAGATTTTGGAATTTGTTAGGTTACTTAATGAAAATTGAATTGAAAATTATTATGAAAAGAATTCACACATTTATTCGTCAGTGAATGATTGTCTAATAAAATATTACTTAAATTAGGATATAGAGTTTGTTCCCAACTAATAAAAATAACTACTTTTCTATAGATCATTCCCATAGAAAAGACAACAAACACTTTCCCTTATTCACAAGGCACCACTTTGCACCATGAAGCCAAGAAGAAAAAATATTGGATGGAAGGATCCAAAAGGACCCAATGGCTCTAAGCCCATAATGGCTCATGGGTTGGATGAATATGAGCATCAGAAGACTCCTAATGTGAGAAATTCCCCTGCACACCCAACTCAAACTCATGATGTTCCATCTGAACCATTAGGAGAGGAAGCTCACCCATCAATTAGTACGAAAGAAAATTTAACCATAATTTTGGCATCTACTAATAGTGGGAAAATCATACCTACTAGTCAAACCATCTACCATTTACAGATTGACAATTAGCCAACCAATTTGTCCGAGCACTAGATAATGGAATGATCTCAAGGAAAGGAAGCAGTTTTCTTTGGAAGGTTGGATAGGCCAACAAATTTGTTGGAGCACTAGATAATGGAAAGATCTCAAGGAAAGGAAGTAGTTTTCTCACTAAGGTTGGATAGACGTTAGTAAGAGGAAAGACAAGCCAATATATAACCCTTGAGCCTAAGTCAGAGAAGGAGAAATGTAATGTTTTGTAACATGATTAGGTGGAGATTGATGCATTTCTATCTGATGTAATTAGTTTTTGACGGATAAATATAATTATCACGCTTGCAAAAAAATTAATAATATCATTATAAATTAAAATAATTTATAATAATATTATTTGAATTTAACATTATTGAGTAAATTCTATTATTATTTTAGTAAATTGCATTAAATTAATAATGAATAAATTAGGTGTTTTAGAAGCAATAACAAATTATTAAGATTAGTAGGGTTAATAAAAATTAAACAACTTTAGCGAAGACATCAATGTATTAGCAATTATAATGTACCTAATGTTGTTGAATATATATTATTATATTATTAATTTAATGTAAATTAATATAGATGAAAAAATATTTTTAAAATTCGAATCCATATATAAGTAGAAATGTGAATATTAAATAATATTAGTATTAATATTATTGTTATTACTCTATTAATACTTCTTATATATTCACGATGTCTTCCATTTAAAATAATAATAATAATAATATATTTTAAAAATTTAAATTACTAGATAAATCCATTTAAAATATGATTTAAATATATAGAGAGATCAAATTTCTAGAGATGCAAATCTCTTTTTGAGTACAAAACTTGAAGAAAAATTTGCACCCTAAAGAGATTTGATTCCTATTGCCTGATGATCTTGAGCCAAAATAGATCTCTATTTTTAAGCAAAATACCAATAAAATGTTTTAAATACAAAAAAATTTATATTTTGAATCATTTTAGAATATACAAATATTTGATTTTGGAAACTTGCTCATATCTTAATCAGAAAAAACTTATTAATGGAAAAAAATACTCACTTTTATTCAATAGAAAAAATTATTAATATAATAAAATAAATGATATTCTTATATGTATTATGGTGTAAATATTTTGTTAAAAAATATTAAAATATTTTATTTCTAACCAAAACTATTCTTTAAAATATATTTTTTAAATTTAACATAATAATTAAAAAAATAATAAATTAACCATATAAATAATTAATAATATTAATTTTACATGCTATCAACACTTAATGTACCTCAAAATACACCCAATAAAAGTCACGCCTATTGAATTACAGTCAGTAAACGGTTCTCCGCGTGGATGAGACATATGACTATGATAACCATTGGATTCTTACCCAGTTTTTCTAACATAAGAATCTTTAAGCTTATATAATAAACACATGCATCTTAAGCTACTCAAATCTTTCCGGAACACTTCTTGGTCAATGATTTGGACTTATGACACATTACCATATAATTCCCACTTAAGCCCACTATGGTCGTTTTAACCACCCTGATCTCAAAGCTAGATATCAACCTATACTCGTGTCGTTCGCCATATGTTTATTTATACCCGTTACTAAATTCACACTAGGTTTGTTCCGTGCATATATAAATATATATTAGCGTTCTGCACCCTTTCTTTTTTAGGATAACGATTGGCCCCTCAATGATCTTGGCATACAATGTTTGATCTAATGCGCTTTTCGGTTTAATACGCCATTTGATTTATGGGCCATGGCTTGCCTCACTCCATACCTGAGGTGGCATATGACCATTCCATGGGGACCATTCCTTGTTCACGTGGTTTGATTCGATTGAACCACGAATGGTATCCCCACCGGCCATCAGATGGTTTCACGTGGTAATGCATTGATTGTTTGACATGGTAATGCATGGACTTTGAATCAATGGTCTCGATTTGGTTTGGAAAATCAACGGTCCTTGTTACAAGGGTTTCTATTAGAGTGGAAAAGACCTTTGAACCAGTTCATTTGGTCATTTTTCATTTTGGGGTTATGTCGAAAGTGCTGCTCGACTCTGCTACCAAGTCTCGATGTTACACCATTGCTAATAAACCATAATAGTTGTAACTCCATCTTCTTTCCATGTATCAACTCATTTATTTTGGTGGAGATGCATTTTGGCTCCGTGTGGAAAAATTGGTAAGAACTGAGTAGAGGTCAGCCTCCATTATTCATTTTAAGTTTTCCTTCTGTCATCTGGTTCGAGACTTTGTTTTAACGAGTTACCTTCTTAGTAATATAGGGTTGGAAGGGAATAATCCCCTTGGAGACGCCGAGAACTACTCAATCTCCTTCACAACAGTTTTTCTCTGCCAGTGCCCATCCTTTCCCGGTAATCTTCATCTCCAATTTTCGTACATATGGTGTTTTTATATACTTTATGTTGTGGCCGGGTTTACATTAACATGTGCCCATGAATGTGCAACTGTTATGAGCAATAATGGCGTCTACTTCTAGCACTTCTTGACATGTGTGGCCACATCATCAGGTAAATTCTCTCTGTTTACTAAACCTTCAAGCATTATGACACTTATCGATTTCTTTTTGCTCTGTCTACGACCTAGGGTTTCAATGATAGGACCATCGGACACCATAGGGATTGTATGGCCACTGTTATGACCTGGCATAAATATTTAGTTATGGCCATTTGTATTTTATGCTGTGAACAGATTTTCTAGTATAGAATTCATTTATTATTCAGGGTTTTGTCCCATCCTGAATATATCAGTTCAATAACCCTTTTGGGAAGTTTCTTATACAATATATATATATATATAAAGAAACTTGTATGCGGTATGGAAATGGATTCTTTCTCAAGTATGATCCCTCTCTACCTATTATTATGTTTCCTCATAACAATGTAATAATTTCTACCCTCTTTTTTTTACTTGTAGGATGTTTGTGGCCTTGTAGCGCAAGAACCTTTTGTTCATTTCATATTCCTTAATATCCCTTAATATGATCCGCCATTCTCCTTACAAGTCGGCCGCCCTTGTGCTTTTTAGACCCTGTGTAAAGAAATTATTTTCTCAACTTTATTCACTCAGTACAGAAAAAGCCTCACCAAATTAGTTCTCTATATTAGGCACTATAAAAAATTCAGGGGGTGAGACCCTATGGGGATTTTAATTTCTAAAGGCAACATGCTTTTTATATGTTATATCAGCAAAGGTTGACATCTTTTACTTATTCGCCCATTTCAATTTTATTTAAGTGAATAGGTCTATCTTGACTTATTTGTTAACATTTTGGGTTTTGCGATGGATATTGTATACTTGATTTTTATATTACGAAGGGATCAATCTACATTTTATTTTTTTCTGTTTTCTTAGAATATGTAGATACATTATTTTTGTTAATTTCTAATATTTATATGTATTATTGAAGTTTAATATAATCGCTAGTTAATTGTTATTATTTCTATTTTTTGTTTTTTTTCTCCTTCATCTATAATAGTATAGGTGGGCCATCTTCTCCATGCTTATTTAGAAACTAGACTTATTATTTTTGTTCGATTCATGAGTAATAACTTAATTGTCTATTGTTTCGAATTATTATAGGCTAATTCCCTTCCCATTTTAATATAGACTTCACAACCCTTATAATAAACACTTCATAATAGAGTTAAATAACCTAAGCTAACGAGAACTAAATCAATTCGATTGTACTATAATAGGAATACATGTAATATTGTTGATTTTTCTTCCTAAGAAATTAGACTTATAGTTGTTATATCATACTCTTTTCCTTATATAATTGCATAATCATATTATACATTTAAAATGACTTTAAATGTTCATAATAATATTATTATAAATTAAAGTAACTTTTTTTTTTCCTAGAAGGAAAAATCGTGATTTTATCAATAATAAAAAAATTACATTTTGTAGATGTTGAGGCACATATGCATAAAGCAGTACAAAACACTGATGTCAAAAGGAAAAAACAGAAAGAAAGTAACCAGAAAGATAATGTACATTTGGGGAGAAATTATGCTTTTCTTCCCTTTTCCTTCTCAACCTTTTGCCACTCCCCTTGAGTCGGTGAGGATGAAAAAAGTACGAGAGAAGAGTCCTCCATATGACAAGCATAGCCCTTGTCTGAATCGGAGTGTTCTGGAGAATGATGTCTTTTGGCTCCACTGGTGTCCGTTGTGTTTGGTATCTTCTCTAGAAAAGGGTCCATCAGTCCGTCTGCTGCAAATTTCTCACTTTCTCGCGCCTTATGTGTCTGATTGTTCGTTTTGGGGATGGTTCCCATAGGTTCGTCCTCAATAGGGCCATCATCAGGATCTGGTGGAGGGATAGTTTCCTCCTCATCCCCTGCTACTTCTTATGGATTCACTGTGTGTTGCTAGCCTCTTTGTTTTTGTGGTTGTTTCTTGTTTCTTCTAGTTTCTTTTCTAGCTTATGGGTAGTTGCTAAGAAGGTGACCTGTCTGTTGGTAGCCACGACACCTAAAGGCCATGTTCTCATAATCTTGTGGTTGTTTCCACTGTGTGTTGTTATGAATCAGAATTATGTTGTCCGATAAGCCTTCACTTAGATCTACCTCTACACAAATGTTGGCAAATGTACGTATGCCTCTTGAAACTCTTTCCTTGTCTAACTTGGGGTATTTTCCTATGGCATTTCCCATTCCTTCAAAGAGTCTGGGTAGCCAGAAGTGTAGCGGGAGGTTGTGAATCCCGATCCATACCGACATTTTGGAAACCACCATAGTAGTGGCGTCAAAACCTAGAAACCATGGAATCATGAAGGGGCTTATATTACCCTAGAACCATGGTCCCTCATTGAGTACGTCCTCCTTTTCTTTGACCGTGTCGAATTTAATAATAAAAAAACCTTTGGAGTGTAAATGGATGTCACAATTTGGTGTCCATATGGAGAGGATCCATTGTTGTAATGCATTTGTTTTGGGCCATAAGCCATTGAATCTGCATATGACAACCTTTGTATAAAATTCACTATAAACTATATTTACCTCAGGCAGAGCGATTGCCAGTACTAGTGTCTACTCTTTTTGCTCCACAATATGGGGTCTAGGTAGATCTTGTGATAGTGTTGGTTTGTTGATGGCTTCCCTCTTCCCTTTGACGACATCCTTGAAAGAACCTGTGCCTTTTGAGCTAGATCCAAAGCTTCCGCCTCTTAGCCTCGTGTTTAGGATGATGGTTGAGTCTAGCATAATTCCATAGTCCCGCGCTGTATAATGATCCTGTAAATTTTTTCCTGCATATATCAAACGTTGCAAGTTTGCTGATATTCTTGTATGTGATTGTATTTCATACTTTATATCCTCTATCAGCCTCTCCTTTGAGGTTCATTTGCATATTGATTTCCCTAACAGGGTTCTGATAAATATTTGTATTAGTTCTTGTCCAAAGTCCTTGGCGGATAGTGATGTTCTTGGCCTAGATCCATGATGTCTGCCTCCTATCGACCTGATAAGAATTTGCATCAAATATTCCTTCATATCAGGTGGGTCTAGCTTATCTAGGCCTCACTCTATTGGATCTGCCTTTGTTTTTTGGCCAGGAGCATCGAAAAGCTTGGGTATCTAGCTTTTCCCTGTTATCCCCCGTTTGGGCTTGCGAGGGATATTTTCCGGAGGTCCAATCTTAATGCCCTGCATTCCTTTCTTTTTCAAGGAGACCCAGTCCTCGAGTTGCATGTCATTTTTGGCCTAGGAAGCCTCTACCATGAGTGTTGACATTCCCTTGATGGTTGTAATGCCCGTTAGTCCAAATAATGATGGGGGTGCAGTTGTCTTAATGACCTTCAACCCTTCATTCACAGCCCAATCTTGCCTTACGGCCTCTCCTAGGGTATCAACGATTTTCATGGTTTTTCGTCTTCTGCCAGAACATGATCGATCCACGTCTTCCTCTGCCACTGCAATGATCATGGTCTTCAACCTGGTGGTATTAACCTTTTCCAATCCAATAGAAACCCGAGGCTCAGCAAGCCACATTGCCCACAACCGGTTGCACATGGTCCCATCCTACCCGACGGCTTGTTCCTCAATTTTGTGCTTGTGATCGACTCTTCAGTAGCATTCCATGTATACTTGATTATCTTCCATCTGATCTATAAGATGGAGAGGAGAACACCCCTTCGGCCACTGATCTCTTGTTTGTAGTGAAGCGATGGCGCATATTTTCCTCTCAGAAACCCTAGCCATGTATCAACTCCTTATAATCTTCCTTATGTCACTCTACTTCATGTTTTCTCATAAATTAAAATAACATATAATAATATTATTTTAATTTAAAATTATTTTAGTAAATTCTATTATTATTTTAGTAAATTGATAAATTAATAATGATAAACGTTTGTAGCTCCTAAGGGACACGATAAAGTTATTAAGTTTGTTTAATACTAAAAAAAGAATTTACCAAAGTCACTCATACTTATTAGCGGTAGTAATGTTAATATTAATGTTGATTGATTTATTATTATTATTTATAATAGTATTAATATAAATAAAAATTTTTGAAAGAATTATAGATAAAGAATAATGTAGTAATAATATAATATTATGTTGCTATTAGTACTCTTATTATATTAATTATAATTTTATTTTTAATAATAATCATGAAAATAATAATATATTTTTAAAATTAATATTACTAGTATATATCTATTAACTCTAGATCTAACTAAGCAACCGAGAATGGATGGGAACCTATTGAGATACAATTTTTTCTTAAGTGTAAAGATTAAAATAAATTTATACCATAGAGAATTTGGTTCCTTTTGATCCTTGATCTTGAACGAGATAATATCTTACTAGTTTTGGGACAAAAACAACAATAATAATAATTAAAAAATTTTTTAATTTTTCAATCATTTTATTATAATATAAATAATGATATGTAAAATCTTTTCTATACTTTAATTAAAAAAAAATATTAATAAGATAAAAACACTTTATCTTTATTTTAATTAAAAAACTTACTTATAGAATAAAAATACACTCTCTTTCTATTTCTGTTTATACGATATTAAAATATACCAAGAATACATATACCTTCAATGATAATTAAACCTACCATAAATTAAACAACATACACTATCAATAATATTAATTTGACACGTTATCTCTCAACTTTAAACCTACCATAAATTAAACAACATACAATATCAATAATATTAATTTGACAGGTTATCTCTCAACTTGCAATGTACTTCAAAATACACCCAAAAAAAATAGTGGCGCTAACTGAATTACAGTCAATAAAAGGTTTTCCGCGTGGATCAGAAATATGGCTATGATAGGCATTGGATCATTGCCCGAGTTTTCTCTGTAACTAATCTCTTACACCAGGATTGCTTGTTGTATCAGCATAAGAACCTTTAAGATTGTATAATAAACACATACGTCTTGAGCTAGTCAAGTCTTTCCAAAACACTTCTTCGTCAATGATTTGGACTTATGACACATTACAATATGCTTACCCATTAAGTCCACTACGGTCTTTTTAACCGCCACGATCACCAAGAAAAATCTGAATCTATACACATGGTGTTAGTCATGTGATTATTTATACCCCTCATTAGATTAATGCAAGGTTTGTTCCATGCATATACAAAAATATATTAGGGTTCTGCGCCCTTTTATGATAAAGATTGGCCCCCTACTCATTTTATCTTCAATGATCTTGGCCTACAATGTTTGATTTAATACGCTATTTGGTTTAATAGGTCATTTGATTTATGGGTCATGGCTTGCCTTAATCCATGTCTGAGGTGGCAAATGACCATTTGACGGGAACAATTGCTTGTTCACGCGGTTTGATTTAATGCGCTCTTTGGTTTAATATGTCATTTTATCTATGGGTCATGGCTTGCCTGCCTTAATCCATGCCTGAGGTGGCATATGGCCATTTGACGGGGACCATTGCTGGTTCACTCGGTTTGATTCGATTGAACCACGAATGGTATCCCCACATGCCCTCACATGGGTTCACATGATAATGCATGGACTTTGAATCAATGGTGTTGCTTTGGTCTGGAAAATCAATGGTCCCTGTTACAAGGGTTTCTATTAGAGTGGAAAAGACCTTTCCACCAGTTCATTTTTCATTTTGGGGTTGTGGCCAAAGCACTGCTCGACTCTGCTAGCAGGTAACGATGTTCCACCATTGCTCATTAAGCATAATAGTTGTAACACCATCTCCTTTCCATGCATCAACTCATTTATGTCAGTGGAGATGCATTTTGGCTCCGTTTGGAAACATTGGTAAGAATCGAGTATAGTTCAGCCTTATTTATTCATTTCAACTTTCGTTCTGTCATTGTGTTCGATACTTTGTTTTAACCAGTTACCTGCGAATGTACGTTTGGAAGGGAATAATTCCACTTACCTTGTTTAATAGTTTTAGCTAGTTACCTTCTTTCTAGAACATTTCTAAAGAAATTTTTTTCTAAATTTTTTTCACTAAGATGAGAACAGGCCTCTTGAAATTAGTTCGTTGCACTATAAGAAATTCACTTCACTAGGTCAGACCCTATAGGGATTTTAGTTTCTAAAGACAACACGCCTCTTATATGTTTAGTTAGAGCAGCAAAGGCTGAGATCGTTTACTCATATTCCCATTTCAAATTTATGTAAGTGAATAGATTTATCTTGATGTATTTGTTTACACTTTGGTATATTTGTTTACACTTTGGTATTTGTGGTGGATATTGTATACTTGATTTTTATATTATAAAGGGAGCATTAATTAATATATGTGGAATATCTTTTATTTTTCTCTACTTCTTAAAAATATACAAATGAATTGTTCTTGTTAATTTCCAATATTCCTAGACATTAGTATTTAACCTTTAGTATTACTAATTTTTGGGTCTTTTCTCTTTTATCTATATAGTAGAGGCTGGTCATCACCCCTCCAAACTTGTTGAGAAACTAGACTTAACATTTTTGTTAGATTCATGAGTAAAAACTTACCTCCCTACTACTTCAAATTATTGCATGGAAATTCTCTTCGCATTTTAATATAGACTTCATAGACAAGATTCTACCATTATAATAAAAACTTCATGTGAGGATTAAAATAACTTGAGCTTAGAGGAACTAAGTCAATTCTATTGTCCCATAATAGAATGTATGTAATATTATAAATTTATCTTCCTAATGAATCAGATGTATAGTTGTTATATCATACTCTTTTCCTTATATAATTAGATAATCATAGTACACACCTAAGCAATGTTAAATGTTATAACTTGTGCCCAATTTTATTTATACACTATGTCCTTCACGACGTTGTATAATATTTATAATATAATGGATGTTGTAAGGTTTCGTGGATCTTCCTTTCTTGATTGCTTACTTATAACACTAGAAAATTGTGGCAGAATGTTGACAACCCTCATTTAGTGTAGATGTTAGGGAAATTTCCTTGAATCTAGATAGTGAGTACTAGCTAGAATCGCAAAGAGAACTCAATTTATTATCCATCTTTAAGAATATTTGTATTCTGTGTTTTCCTACCAAAATATAAATTTTAATTCAAATTTCATTTAAATGATACATAATCTCATCTCTATTCTACACTAGTCACCTATTATCTTATGTTATGATCTATCTTGCATGGTTCGAATCTGTTTAACCCACAACACTCACAATTGATGTTTCCATACCATGAAATTCTAGCTCATATTTGAATTCCATATTCTCTACTTTTACAAAAGTGGGGATTGGATAGTATAAACTAGGGTCCCTTATAATATTTAGTAGATCTAGGCCAATATTGCTTATAAAATATGGCATACTAATATACCTTACCAAAAGTTTATGATTTACAAATGGTTTCACATGCAATAGTATATATATCAATCATCACTAAAAAAACTGGTCCAAATCAAATGTCTTAGCTCATTCCTACATACCGTAAATCATGTTCTTGTCTTACTTCTCATATAAGCTAATGTGTATACACATATTGCCATGACCATACCTATTATAAAAATTATGTATGATTCAATTAAACTCCTTTGTGCAGTGATAAACAAACCAACATCACAATTGCCACAATTAAAAAGAAAATAAATTTCATGTTGATGAACATTACATATTATCACAATGTCACATTACACAACTAATGTCATAATGTGATTGCACAAATAAGATGACACAAACATGCAACAAGAAAGGAAATTTCATGTCACAATTCCCTCAACAAACATCCTCGCCACTCACAAGTATTTGTGTTAAAAAGATGTACGAAATTTCTATGAAAATAAATTACTAGATCATGAAAAATAAAATAGCATCACATTGTGACAAATGAAATAACATGACAAAGAAACCATTGTCACAAATTGTAGCAAAGATGTTTTGACATCAACATGGTATCAAAATTTATCCCACATTGCAATGTGACAAATATTGTTTAATATGGAAATGTGACAAACATTGTCGCATTGTGACAAACATGGTGAAAATGTGACGTTATATTTCAATGTACCCAATAACGGAATGTGAAAAGTATTACAATAATGTGACAAAACAATACTAACAAACAATTTATAAAACAATGTGACATTATCAAAAAATGTTCAACGTCACAATGGGAGCAACGTTGTTCCAATGTGACATTACAAAACAACTAGTTGATGTGGATGCCTAAACAAAATTGAGTGACTCTATTATGAGATAAATTTTTGGACATTGTCATGAAAAAGTATGTTGTACACTAACTAGTGGAGAACACACCACTTGAAATTAGTTCTTTGTATTAAGCACAATAAGAAATTCACTGGGTCAGACACAATGGAGATTTTCATTTCTAAAGGCAACATGCCTCTTGTATGTTTCATTATAGTAGTAAAGATTGAGATCATTTACTCATTTTCCTATTTCTAATTTATTTAAGTGAATAAGTCCATATTGACCTATTTGTTAACACTTTGATCTTTGTGGAGGATATTTTATACTTCATTTTTATATCATGAAGGGACCATACACTAATTTATATGGAATATAGTTTACCTTTCTCTACTTTATTAGAATATGAAAATGCATTCCTCTTGTTAATTTCCAATATTCACATGCATCACTGTAGTCTAGTATAGTTTCTAAACATTACTATTTAATCTTTAGTATTACGAATTTTTGGGTCCTTTCTCTTTTATCTATAATAGTAGAGGGATGTCATTGCCCCTCCATACTTGTTCAGAAAATAGACTTACCATTTTTGTTAGATTCATGAGTAATAACTTGATTCCCTACTACTTCAAATTATTGCATGCCAATTCTCTTCACATTTTAATATATAATTCAAATGAAAACTTCTTCCTTTATAATAAACACTTCATCTGAGTGTTAAAACAACCTGGGATTAGAAGAACTATGTCAATTATGATGTTCCATAATAAGAGTGTATGTAATATTATAAATTTCTCTTCCTTAGAAATCAAATTTATAGTTATTATATCATACTCTTTTCCTTACATAGTTACATAATCATAATATACACCTAAAGCAACATTAAATGTTATAACTTGTGCGCCTTGGAATTTTATCTATGGACTATGTCCTTCACTTTTATAAGATTTTATTATAATAGATGTTGTAAATTTTCTTGTATCTTCCTTTATTGATTTCTTACTTATAGTACTAGACAATTGTGGTGGAATGTTGACAATCCTAATTTAATGGAGGTGTTTGGAACATTTCCTTGAATCTGGACAACGATTACTATCTAGAATCATAAACATAACCCAATTCATTATCCTTTTTGAAGAATACTTGTATTATGTGAAATTTTAACGCATATTTGATTTTCATATTTTATACCTTTCTGAAAGTAAGGATTGGATACTATAAACTAGGCTCCCTTATAATATTTAGTAAATCTAGGCCAAGATTACTTATGAAATACGGCATACTAATATAGCTTGCCAAAAGTTTATGACTTAGAAATCGTTTCACCTGAAATAGTATATATATCTGTCACCATTGAAAAATCGGTTGAAATCAAATATTGTAGGTCATTGCTGCATAACATGCATCATGTTCTTGCATTACTTCTCATATATGCTAATGTGTATACAAATTATGCCATGACCATACATATTATAAAAGTTTGTGCATGATTTACTTAAAGTAGTTATGTAACGAAGATAAATAAGTCTCAGTAAACAAGTATAGAAAACACAATTATCTGACCACAATAAGTTACTTTGGAATATTATGAGACAAAGCACATTCTTTCAAACCTATGATCTACCACCAACAAATTCTGGTGAGCTTATACTTCTTGCTTCTAGGAATAGCAACGTCTTTTATATTCGTTAATGATATTTCATAATTTCTTCCGAATAAAATTTTCCAAGAAACACCTCGCTTTTAGGGTCTATAAACCTTTAATTATCTAGGATTTTTATTTTCTTTAGGAAAAAATATTTCCTTTTTCCTTTAAATCTTACCTTCCTGTCATACTATGCTATTTACTTTATTTTAACCCAACTTAGCATTTCCCTCCAGCGAAGTTCTAATTTCGATTTAGAAAAATATTTCTCTGTGATAATGTTATTCTTATAATCACAATTTTCTTCTTGTAATTTCATGTGATCGTTAATCCTCAGCCACAACCCTGATCGAAGAGTTGGTGCTGCTCTCTTGATCAAGTGTTGTTGGATACATTCATATGTATAGGTATGATTTTTGTTGGTTGTGGAGCCTCATTATCTTCTTTATTTAGAGGTATTACTGCATTGGACCTCAATTCGTAATGTGGCGGCAATGCTTCCTGTAATATTTTCACTGCAAGGAGTCTCCAAGGGGGTGGTTATGATCTTCGGGAGCCCCACCTGGTGGGGGATCAGGGCAGTGCCTCTAAAGCTAAAAATAGATATAAAATTGCCTCGTAAAATTTTGTAATTTTGTAGTCAATCTGGGTTGTTCATTAGGCAGAAATCTAATGGTAGAAGTTATATTCAATTTAGGGGTTTTTGTCCTAGAAGGAAACCCCTTGCTATATATTAGAGAATTGTATTGCATCTATGTAGATCTGTATTCTGAGTGAAAAAGAGAGGAGATTGTGTGAGAGCGAAGAGGGAATTGCAATGGATCCGTTGTAGGTTGTATCTCTTCATTTTGCTGGATAATATAAAAGGAAGGACTCTCTGTTTCTCCATGGACATAGCCCAAATTGGGTGAACCATGTATATCTGTGTCTCTCTTGTTTTATGTGTTTTATGTGTTTATATTTCTGCAATATATTCTATGTGTTCCATTGCCTATAGTATATAATTTTCTAATAATTTTTAGTTACATCGTTAATGATTTATGATTTCTATTCCTTTCTTTACTGCTTTATCATCTTGATGTTATTTCTAGTTGTTATTACTTCAAATTGTTGTTACTTGGTGTTATTTCTTTGTTGTTACTCAATTCGTAGAATTCGTTGGGCCTTGTATTTTGTAATTGCTCAAAACTGGGTACGGAACTTGTGGCTTGCGCAGATCTTGCACAATAACATTGAAATAACCAAATGAATCTCAGATTGAAAAATAGATGTAAGAAAGACTATATTTGTAAACTTATATTAAAACCTCAACACTTTTGTCATCATTGTCAGGGAGGCTATGGAAAGTGCAAAAGTACAACCAATATTGACCATAGGATCCACTCTATCATTATGGTACAAAACATTTGTATGAATCAAGCATTATGTTGCTTTGATTGTTTTAATTTTCTGCCTTTTAATTGATTGTAGGATTCACTCTCTCGTCCTCGACAACTGAGGTTTTCCACCAAACATTTTATGAGACATCATAATTTTATTCCTTTGATTGTTTTAATTCTCTTATTTTTAATTCATTGTAGAATCGACTCTCTCATCCTGGTCAGCTGAGGTTTTCCACCAACCCTTTTCCATGACCCGAGCATTAGATCACTTGATTGTTTTAATTTTCTACTTTTTGTACTATAAAACCCACTCTCTCATCCTAGTCGAGCAAGTTTTTTACCGACTGTTATAGACATTTTTGGCACTTCCACCCCAATCATAAATTTCCATAAACTAAGGGCTCCTAAGTCCCTAAAAGTGTTTATTCACTGCCTAAAGGAACAAGGTCAGCTGATTACATCATCTCCTAGAAGTTCTCCACTGAAAGGTGCTCATAAATGGTCAAAACTGGACCATACTGAAAGCTCAATGCAGAGGGTGTGATGCATATCACCTTCCTAGTGTACAATGTGCAATGCATACTGAATTACTCCTCTGTAGGGTGCGATGGTCGGGAATGGACAAATGGGAGGGACAAAAATGCAAGGTGGAAGATCATGGAATCTTCCAGAACCTTCCCCTTTGACACTTGCCTCTCTATTTTCGACCATGGATGAGTAAGAGATCATCATTCTCCAAGTGGAAGCAGGAACTATCAGAGAGAGGACACTAATCAAGATCCCAGAAGATGACTCACCTCTCTGTAATCATCTATATATGGATCCCTCATCACAGAGATCCAGGGGCTGGAATTTTGTATCTTATAGAGAAGTGTTGTTGGTTTTCTTGGTGTACATTCATAGTGTTGGGTGATCTAAGCTTTGCTTGAGGTGAAGAAGGGCTTCCTAGCTGGAGGATGATGTTGGGTCAAAACATATGGTTGTAATCCTCTTGCTACTTTTCATCTTAATAAAGCTATTCTTGTTTTGTTCGATATTCTTCTGTACTTGTTTATATATGCATTTATATGGTTAACACACTTCTACTCTTATTTTATTTAAGAATATAGATATTTATTTCCTCGATAGTAGTATGTTGCTTTAATTCGACAGGTTCCTTTTGAAGTTGGGCAGACGAAGAAGAAGCGACGAAGCTCTATCATGAAGAATAGGAAATCGAGTGCTAGACTAAGGTTGGTCTTCTTGGTTCTCCTCTTGTCTATTTTCATAGAAGAAAACAATAGTAGACTTTACTTGTTTGTTTCTAAGATAGCCACCCATCTTAGTGGGAATAACAGCATCCGAGTGGACACTCTTCCCAGTAACAAAGTGGCGACTCCACTGGGGAGTGACTAGATTGTTTGTTAACCTATCTATCCTTGTTTCTTCTATAAACCTACAGACGAAGCCTGGAGTCAAGCCAGCTAGCCTTCGAACTGCATTTGTTATAAAAATGAAAAGTAGATCAATGTTGCTTCAGTCTATCTCTGGGTTTTATTTATGAATTAAAAAATAGATCTACAAGCAATCTAATTGCCCTAGGTGGTGGCTCTAGTAACCTCTTTAGATCACCCCTGTGTTTTACATACACTGAAAATTACTTACTCGGCCTAAACACCTGAACTGAATTGCAAACTGTGAGTGAAAACCTGTATAAAGTCTCGCAGTGCTACCATCGCACCCTACCTTCAAGGCAATCTGTATGCATCACGCTTCCTGAGTGCAGTAGGTGCGTTGCATATTGGTTTCACTGTGTAACAGGTGCGATGGTCAGGGAGGGTTAACTTTACCCTCAGACTGTGGTTTTTTCTCACTGTTTTCAGTCCTATTCAGTAGTTTTGCTGTTTGTAGTCAGTGAAATTCTGTGAAAACTCCCTTCTCTTGCATTATTCCACCTCCTTAGTGCAAAGAATTGTAAATGTTTTTTATGTATTGTGCGTCATTTTCAGTTCTCTTTTGCAAAAAAATAGCATAGTCGAACTATCGTCTCTAGATTCGAAAGTGTCGTAGCTGTCGTTTTAAATTTTGGAAAACAATCCCATTTTTCTTGATAGTCGATTATACAGTTACTATTGCATAGGATTTGAGTTAGTAGTTTTAAAGTGTCGAAAAGCAATTTTCATTTCAAAATCGCAAAGTGTCTCTCTTGCTTTCACTTCATTTTGAAAAAGAATTTTGTTGAGTATTATCACTTTAAAAGTAATTCAGATTTGCACATAGCTTTCATAACATCATTCATACATTAAGAAGGCTAAAAAAAATACATGCATTTGCATTTGCATTTCGACATCTTGATTTGATTTAGGACTGTGCATTTAGCATGTGTTATGTGCTCTGTGAAGAAAAGATTCTTGACTTTCTTTCCTTAGTAGCTAGGATTTTCCTTGCTGAAAGAAGATTAAATGTTTGTTTATCATCTTAGACTAAATTTTAAGAATTATATACAATCACACGGTGAACCTGAAAGGAAAATTGTTAATCAAGATCAACTTAAAATAAATTTAATGAATCTAACAACGCTTTGGAACTTAGCTCACAACATCTAGAGGTCTAGGCTAGAGATGTATTCCAGCATCGTAAAACCTGGTAACTATTGTTTTCAGTGTTGGCTGGGTGATTTCTCCACTCTGAGATGGCAAGTGCCAGTACGGACTTGTGCTCCCATGTACTGTCGAGTATATATTGGGAGACCACAATAGGCTACATCCTTTATCCTTGGGAATCCATGTCTGTCACCCTATTGGTCACAATGCATTGAACACAGCATTCAGGAAGATTGACTACCATACCGTAAAAACTATTATGTAATTTTGCGATTGGTTTGGTAATCCTCTCTGCCTAGGTCTCCAGATAAGTCCATTTTGCTCCTTTTCAGACTCCTTAAAGGAAAATGTCCTCTGAGCACTTGTCACTTCAAGCTCAATAAAAATCGAAGGCGATTAGAGTTATCTTTTGTTTTTTCTCAACTCTTTAAACTTGAAAAAACAAGTTGTGTCAAAGCATCTAAAATTCATTTAATTCAGACAACATTTTCCATTTTTTATTTTGAGTTGATCAAGTAATCCGCAATCGTGGAAGAAATTCAATCAAAACCCCGTCGTTCATGGAGACATACGAGTCAACCGTCGTTGACTCTGGAGGTGAAACCATTCCAGACGAAGCGAACTCGTTTAACCCGATCAAAGTCCCCTAGGTTGGTTGGAGCAAGCACTCCGACATCTCCAGAGACTCCGGTTACTCCGAACATTTCTGGTATCCCTGCCTCTACAGGAGAAATTCTGCAACAGCAAAAGGACATTACAACAGATCCTAGTGTGACGGTTAACACTTCTATTGCTAAACCGGTTCCATCTACAGTGGATTCAGAAGGTGTTACTTCCCAACAGTTTGCTGTTGCAAAACTTACATCTTCTTCGGCACTAGAAATATTTTACAGACCTGACGGTCTGCCTCTTCCCCCTGGATTTATTTCCATAGAAGAGATTGTGGAAGATCCTCCATCTAGCACTCCAATGCAACTTGGAGCTGGGATTGCCCTGTATCCTTATTCATCAGAAAATATTCACCTGCCCTCAGAAGTTCCTGAAGAATCGCTGAGGAATCTTTTGGATTGGCTTAATATGTCTGAACAACCGTCAACATCAAGGGCTGTGTTACCCGACACAACAATAGTAGAAGCTCCTTCTGTTATTCCGACGATGTTCGACGGCATGTCGTCTGTCCCAACCAGCTTTCAATTGCTGGATGGAGTCCATCCAGGGGCTATTTCGACAGTATGGACTATTCCTGTTTGTTCATCCAGAATTATATCTCGAATCTCTTACATCGAGTCTCAACAAATTGATCTGTCACAAGGTCAATTTGGGCAAAATGGTCCCCAAAGACAAATTATTCCTTTGAGTACTAGATTACTATCATATGGAGGGTCATACACCCTTTCATTGTCTTCCTCGGAAGGACAACCATGCGTGAATTCACAACAAAATTTGGGTTATGCTGGAATCACAACTAGTGGTTGAGTGTTAATGCTGTCTCAACAACAAAGAGTTGTATGCTCAATACAACAAAGTTTACCTGTGACAAATATCCCCACTACGCCGGCTATTGTGGCAGTGTCGTAAGTACAAGTGTCACCAATTGTATGCCAACCTCAAGTTTCACAGGTTGCAATACAACAATATCTTATACCTCCGACACAACCACAGTCACAAACTAGTGGAATGGCACAGGTTCAAACGGATAACACCAACTCCAATCTTGGTCAAACAGTCAGTACTGGACAATAGTCCATGGCTTCACAACCATGGCTGGTGCAATATCAACAACTGCAATTCCAGCAAGCTTACCAAGGATATGAGCAACAAGTCTTTGCAAGTAATGGGCAACCGTATCAACAATATCATAATGGTTTTGCCCATCAACCTTACCAAAGTTACCAACATCAAATGCATTATGTTGGTATGCAAAGGCCGACTGCTCAAACAATTTTGTCTTATCCTGGGTATGCTCCACCAAGGCTGAATCAATAGTTTCCTTTCGTGGAAACCTTAAAGTTACCAGATTTGAGTCGACTAAGAAACAATCCAATTGCCTACGCCCCTTGGTTGTCGGTGATTCCGCATAAACTTCCGTCGGATATTCCCAAATTTAATTGAAATCCGGGCAAAGACCCATCGAATCATGCGATGACATTTAATCTATGGTGTTCATCAAACACTCCCAATGATGATTCAATTTGGCTTCGCCTCTTTCAGCGCACATTAATTGGCTCGGTAGAAAAGTGGTATATCGAACTACCTAGAGCTTCGTTTGATAACTTCAGTACCCTAGCCACAACCTTTTTAACCCAGTTTCAGTTACCTATATGGTATGAAACAGGAACTGAGCTACTTACCAATTTCAAACAAACGATAGCCACTCACATATCCGATAATATTCATGAGTGGCGGCGTCATTGTAGAATGGTAAAAACATATATTCCTGATCAGCTATTGGCTGAATGGTTTATTAAGTCGCTATTACCCGCTATTACAGAAGATGTGGCAAAGGGAGGAGTCATCACTGAAGAGCAAGTTATTGCTCGTGCACAATATCTAGACTTGATCTATACTCAGTCTGGCACGCTCTACGATAAAATCCCTGACGCTCCTAGACCAAAATTTTTCGTTCCTCCACCTCCTAAATCAAACAAAGACTCTCATGCCGACGATGGTGTGATAGGTATGAGAAGCAGTAAAACTGTGAAGGATACATCGAAAAAGGCCTGCACGGTTTCAAGTCAAAATGAAAATGAGGAACTTCTAGCCTTGGAAGTAAATGCCATGTCAACAGACAAAGGCAAAGAACCCAAGCAACCAAGAGGCAAGAAGAAAAAACAAGGGAAGAAGAAAAACCAGGAGGACTCATCTCCTAGAAAATCTTCTGTAAACCCTTATGGGAATTGGAAACCAAAAAATCCATGTCATATATGTGACAAGGATCACTGGATATGAGACTGTCCATATAAAGAAGAACTTATAAAATCTTTCAAAAGTTCAAAAACCTCGGTTGTATTGACAGATCCATTTCCAAACCCAGCAACAAATCTAGTTGCTAGTGAAAATGCTTCCCCGTACCAAGTACTAACGTTGTTAGTTTCAAAGAAACTAAATGATGCTCTAATAATGACAAGGAGTAAAGATTACGGGAATTCATAGATGTTGAACAACAAGGATAATGATCAACCTTGTAGTTCAACAATGACTTCAACCGAAGTCGTGTCACCCATCATTCTTGAATTAACAATAAAACTGCCAAAGGGAGTAGCACACAAATTGACATTTAATCCTCGTGCCCGAGCAGCACAGAACTATAATGTAGTGGAGGATTTAGCCTGATCGCCATCCGCGATGTCGACTCTTGAGGTACTGTAAAATTGGCCCTCCCAAAAGCAGGCTTTATTATCAGCAATAGGTGGGATTGACCCAATGGATTCCAATCTTGTATCTTTTAATCACAAAGGATATGACCCTCAGTTACCAGTTCAACTAGCTTTCCTCATTCAAGTGAAAGCCCTCAACAAAATTGTTCATAGAACAATTATTGATGAGGGGGCATCCATATGTATCATGTCGATGAGTTGCTAGAAAGCTCTAGGGTTTCTGTCCTTGTTGCGATCATCAACGACATTGGAAGCATTTGATGGATGAATATACACCCCGTATGGGATACTAAGTAACTTGCAAATCAAACAAGGGGGCAAAACAGTAGAAATCGATGATGAAGTCATCGACGGAAATTTCGATTACAAAATCCTACTGGGAAGACCCTGGATATATGCCATGGCAGCCATTGTGTCGAGCTACTTTAGGAAAATTGCATTTCCCTCCCAAGGGGGAATTACAATTATGGACCAACAAACTTTTCTCCTCAACAGTTTGCAAGTTACGGGAAGCATTTTGATGATCCATGGAAGCCCTAGCATGCTTCACAATATCGGGTAGGCTGACTAAAAGACCTTACATTAATGGGAACCTTTACCCTACCACCTCCTACAAATTTGGCGGAAGTGGCTAATGTAGGAACCTTCAATATGATATCTTCCCTTCAAAAGATGTCAGAAAATGATTTTAAAATGGATCATTCGCAAATTTCGCCTCTAACCCCACTGAAAATATTATAGCAATGAATGTTTTCAGCATGGGAGGCAAACTCGCATCAACACTCATCGAGCATTTGGATAGATAGATCTAAGGAATATTGCACCCCTTCAGATCCTTGGTCACATGTACACTCTACAGTCGAAGAAATCATTCAATCGATGATAATTGATGGGGCACCATGGGAAGATTACCACCATCGTTCCCATATTTTGAACTGCAAAGAAGATAATTCTGGCGACCTACACCATCCTTCAGTGTTTGAATTTTTGACAAATATTGTAAATATTGTGGATTCCGAGAGAAACCTATCCAATACAGAAGAGACTACTACCATAAATATCTCCACCAAAACAGATGTTGTAGAGAATATTCATGTTGGCAAATCTTGTTCTTCTTCAGAAATGGAAATATATAGCACTCTCTTCGTGAGTTTAGAGATGTCTTTGCTTGGTCATATGATGAAATGCGTAGTATCGACTCGAGCATAGTTGAACATGAAATTAATATGTATCCAAATTTCAAACCGGTACGACAACGGACCCCAAGAAAGCCGTTGCTATAAAGGCGGAAGTTGAAAACCTCCTCCATTCTGGTTTCATTTACCCCGTTCCTCTAACCGATTGGGTATCGAATATCATTCCTGTGATGAAAGAACAAGGAACGATTAGAGTGTGCGTCGATTACAGGGATGTAAATCAAGCTTGTCCAAAAGACAACTACCCTACACCCTTTATCAACCAGATAATTGATGAATGTTCCGGATGTGAAATCTTTTCGTTTATGGATGGAATTTCTAGGTATAATCAAATAAATATCTACCCACAGGACCAGTCAAAGGCTACATTCATTTGTCCATGGGGCATATTCACATATCGCAAGCTACCCTCTGGTTTGAAGAACACAGGGGAAACTTTTCAAAGAGAAATGAACTATGCTTTCCGTGACATCAATAACTTCATTCAACCTTATCTCGTGATCTTCCAGCTCATTGGCGAAAGCGAACCGATCATCTGCGCGATTTGAGAGCGATATTTCTACATTGCCGACACTACAAGATACGACTCAATCCACACAAATGTGTGTTTTGTGTAAGTTCTAGTCATTTACTTGGCTTCGTAGTCTCAAAGGATGGGATTCCTCTCGACCCTTGCAAATTTCAGGCAATCATCGATTTGCCTCCACCTTCAAACTTGCTTCAGATTTAAAAACTCTAAGGGAAAGCAAATTTCCTCAGGAGGTTCATTCCAAATTACGCCGAACTAGCTAAAGGTTATACTCGTCTATTGAAAAAGGAAGTACCTTTCATTTGGGACCAGGTTGTGCAAGCCTCCTTTTGATGCTTTAAAGAAATCTCTAATACAAGTGTCATTAATGTATGCTCCTAATTATCAAAAAGACTTTAACCTGTATCTGGCTACAACAGATATGACCATAGAAATGGTTTTAGTTCAAGAAGACAATGGAATTGAAAATCCTATATATTATTTAAGCCGAAACTTAAATGATACAAAAATGAAATACTCCTACATTGAAAAGCTCGTCCTCGCGACTGTTCAAGCGATACAGATATTTCAACACTATGCCCTCTTCAGGAAAACTACCATTTTATCAGATTGCAACCCCATGGCTTATATATTTTCATGACAGTTGCTGGGGGGAGGATATTCAAAATGGATAGCAATTCTACAAGAGTTTGATTTGGAATTCAAAAAATCCAAATCAAAGAAAGCCTTGGTATTCGCGGAGTTACTATGCGATCTCCAATCATCGTACAACGATGCAACATCCAAAGAAGATGTTATCACTTAGTTTGTTCCCTTCTTTGGACTGCAGTTCCTAGCCTACCAACAGTCAGACAGGGCTCTCTCTTCAGGATTTAACTTTGTTTAAAGGATGTTAGGCTAGTTATGGAGTTTCTTTATGTTTTGTTTGAGTTTTGGTGGTATGGTTGATTTGTTCAAGGCAAAGTTGGCATCCAAAGTATAAGAGTTTCAAACCATTGGGCATGGGGTCATGGAGTAAGGATGCTGGTGTGCTTTCTTGGTCACAAGGGGACTATGGAGCAGGATAGGTACACATGGAACAACATTTAAGCTAAATCAGAATGGAATGAGGGCTGAGGAATGAGAGGAAATTAAGAATCTCTCTTTCAACTTAACAGAGGGAGGGTGAATGAGCTCTATCAAGGAGCAGTCAAGAATTCCTAGATAACTGTCATACATGTGTGAATTAGGGGAAATATGAGCCAAAAGGAATTCACATTTATATCTAATTCAGAGGAAAACATATAGAAACAACAAAAATTGAGCATAGAGTGCAATTAAGCAAATTCTAGGCTATCCATTTTTTCTGTTATTTAGGCAATGATACGATAACGGTTAAACATATATAATGAAATAAAACGAAGAAACACTTATTGTTCCATGTAGCAGCAAAAGAATTCCACAGTCACTCTTCAACCATTTGAACACAGCAAATAGTCATTCCTCCAATATTTTTAGCAGTCTTTGATTAAATAAGTTCTTAGTATTTACACTGTGAGTCTCTCATGAAATGGATTCATCAACCAACCCCTAGTACATCTCTTTTACCAGTATATATAGGATTTTTTACAAAATATCTCATAGGGAAATATGTAGACATTAATATATCCATCTACTTCTGATAAAATTAATAATGATTTGTGGAAAAATTGCGTAGCAATAAGTGAGTCATTTAAAGCTCTTTACTTGTTGTGGCAGGTGTCCTGTGTGTCGTTGACCCTTCGGCTCTGGCTAGTAGTGGGTGACTGCTTCCTTGAAATATTGTCCTGTAGTTCTTTCCCGTGACACTTGTTCTGCGCTTTTGAATATTAGCGCAAATTTCGCCCACTGTTAATTTGAATCTTAGGGAAGCTGAGCCACAAACTACAATTCCCTTATGCAGTCAATAGGTAAGAAGAGATTCAAACTACTTTAAAAATTTGAAGCAGACTTTGCCACCAATCTTCAGTTGGAAACTGATGTTTTCTTAACTTGTATAATGTTTCATCAACATCAGTGTAGGTATAATAATTCGGCCAAAGTGGAAAAAGGTGTGCCACCTCATGCTTTATGTAAAACAAATGCTCCAGCTTGTCATATAAACTCTGCCCTATGGGAGGGACTGTTTCTTCTGTGCTGCTGGATGATGATGTTATTTGATTCTGTATGAAAGTACTCAGCCTATTTTCATATTGTTCCTGCTTTAATAGCCTTCCAGCAGTGATAACCAGGTTGGGTAAAGCTTTGGTTTGCAAGTTTGCAAGCCTCTGTCTAAAGGCATTTACCTCTATCTACATTTCCTAGCACTTCCTTTCTATAGTCTAGACAAAATTCCTCATTGTCTGCACTTTCATGACTTTTATTATAGCCTCTGTCCTGTTCTGGATGCTTACTACTACCAGTTGGTCACCAGTACTAGTATTCAAAAAGTGAATCAATCAAGTAGCTTACTCAGGTTTATTTGCTAGCAATGTTCTGGCTTTATGAGTTTCATGCTGAGCTACAGTCATCAATTCTATTTGGTCAAACATAGTTTGTATTCCTTTCCATTGTTCAGCAAGAGATTGGCCAATTTTATTCCACAAAATTGTTTTTGTCTCAGTCAAGGTCCTATGGAGAGTGAGGTCTTTCTCCAAGGCCTTTATATTATGTTCCAGGGCCTTTACTTCCCTGGTTTTCTCAGCAACTTTCATTTTTGACTTATCATAACTAACCTCAATCTTGGCTAGCTTTTCTTTTGTTTTCTTCATCTCTATCATTTGCAATTCAAGTGCTTTAATCTCTTTCATCATGGCCTCCATGCTCAAGCTGGCCTCTTGCACTGCTGCTACTATTGGATCTGCTGAAGTCGTTGCACCTGTTTCTGCTGTTGCTCCTAGGGGAGGTGCTGCTGAAGTAACTGATGTTGAAGGAGCCATGATTGTCGGAGCTTGTACTATTGGAGTATTTTGGGATGGTTGAGGCGCCAACTCTAGTCGTTTCCCTCGTTGAGCTTCCTCCAATGCTTTCTCCATTTCCATTATCCGTTCATTCATCCTCATAAGTAGGCTTACCACATCTTCTACTTCTTGTTGGTTTGCTACTTCTGCAGTTTCAGGATGTATAGTGACTGGTAGCTTCATCTGTTTTCTCAATGCTACTATGTCCTCCTCCTTTTTTCTAATCAAGGCTTGTGTGCCTTTGGGATCTTTGGGATCATGTCCCAACTCTATTATGATCTCCTCTAAGGATTTTATCCTATTATCCTTGGCCAATGATGAGGCCTTTTCTAGCTCTAACTGGGCAGAATTGTTGTATAGAGAGTTTTGCAATCTCTGGGCTAAAATAGCCTTGTCTACCAATGTATAATACACCATTTCTCCAGTCTCTTTATGCAATTCAATCTGGTCCAAAGGATGTATATTTTTTTCTAGTACCTCAAGATTAGTTCTAATGTAATCCGCAGCTAGTTGTGGCTGCTGAGTAGTAGGTCTGAAGTGATTGAGTGTCATCTTCCCTGCTTCTATATCATAGGCTGCCATTAGCCTCTACTGATTTGTTGGTGCCATTCTCATCATTGGTTGTAAAGATGGAACCTTATTGGCTCGTTCCTAGCTTTAATCTCTGTGAATGCCTTCTTTATGTCCGAGCTCCTTTGGTTCTACTATTTGGAAGATGAAACCTCCCCACCTGGTTGTCTCTCTTGCTCCTGCAGAAAGGAGTTGGCCGATGTTTCCAAAATAGGAGGGATCTGCTGCTCAGAAGTCCTCTCAACCCTAATGTTTCTCATGGTCTCTTCAGTGATTTCCTCCTTGGCATAGGGGTTTACCCTGTACCTTTTTTCTCCTTGCTGGTCCGTGAATGTCCCTGTGGGTGTCTCATCTGTTCTATCCCTCTTTTTACCTCTTTGCTCATTGTGAGGAGTTTGCAACACATGGAATTTACGTGCTCCTGTTTGTGTTAAAGGGCTTTTCTCTTGACCCTTTTCTGGATTTGAGGATGGCTACTCCTCAATTGTGCTTTGCTGTTTAGAATGTTCAATTTCTTTTCCCTTTTCTACTGATGATATGGCCTCTTTAGTAGGATGCCTTGAAGTAGCAATTGATGTGCTTGCTCCCACTAGTTGAGGCTGTGTGAAGGTGACCTGTGCAAGATAATCCAGGTCAATTCTTCTCTCAATTTCTTTCATGTCTCCCTCTATTTTTTCTTCTTCAGTGAGCTCTTCCTCATCTAAGGCGCCTTCTACCCATTCTGGTTGATTGGCATATTGTTCAACGTGGGGGAGTAGCTGGTGAACATATCCTGAAAGCCTATGTTTGATTCTTCTAAGGCTTATGAAGTGTTCAGGGTCATATGGTGCCCAGTAGAAACTCTGTTTTAGCATGATTTCTTGCCCTAGCATGTTGTCTGCATCTTTCCATGCTTCTTCCCTTTTGTTGAAAACAAAGGGACCCAACTGGTGTTTGATTTCAAGCCGTGCCTTCTTGTTTTTTCCATGAAAATGGGTTAAGTCTGCATGACTGAATTGCCTCAAATATTCCAAGGAAAAAAGTCTAATAGGGACATATCTTGGCAACTTGTAGGGAGACAACTCGCACCCATAAATTCTGATTACTGTGTGGTTTTGGTAGAAATACCAATCACCAATGTTGTAGCCTTTAGAAAGATGTAAGATCCTTTGCATTTCAACAGTAAGCCTGGTAGGAGGAGTCACCATCAATAGGCAAGTAGCAGGGTAAATGAATAAGTCAATAAACTCACAATATGTGTATGGAGAATGGTGGACTTCATGGAAAACCGAGGTCCAATACACAATAGATCTCCTCTCTCCCTTTGGGTCTAATCTCCTGAGCGGAACCTTGAAACTATCTGGGTGATAGTAGAGCAGCAAGTGGTATATATAAGAAGTGTATTTAAACAATATTTCTCTCTCCATCATCATGAACTGTTCATGTGTTTTGTTTGCTATGAATGTGGCATAGTCATACATGACAGCAGGGGGCTGCCCTGTGGTGAATATAGTTAGGAGAAAGAATACAGTCTCATCCACAAATTCTCCTGTTTTACATCCTAAGATGTATGAAATCATTTCCACCATGAGCTGGCCTGTTTCATTAAATGAAAGTTGATGATAGTGAGGAGGATGATCATATTGGCATTCTAGCTTCATAAATAGTTGACTAACTCTTGATATTTCTTCGTTAGAGAGCCTTGCACCCTGATCCACCAAGAGTTTCATTGTGAGGGGAACCAGAGTCTAAGAAGGGTCAAAGTTCAACATTTCATTTATAGTCTGAGGAGTGATATAGAAGAGCACAGACCCATCTGGCTTGAGAATTGCCCTTAGAGTGGGTTCATAGTGTGTATGGCATAGGTGGCTGAAATCAGGTAGCACATTGACTTCTGGAAGGTAATAGAGGGGCATGCTAGATTGCCAAATCCCCAAAATATCAGTGTTATTCTTGTGATTGTGTTTGAATTGGCCCACAGTTTTGAGGTGAGCAGTAAGGCCCATCATGTCTCTAATCTAAAAGTCTCTATCTGCTAATGGTAGCCACTCTAAGTCCATA
Source organism: Pinus taeda (assembly GCA_000404065.3). Taxonomy (NCBI): domain Eukaryota; kingdom Viridiplantae; phylum Streptophyta; class Pinopsida; order Pinales; family Pinaceae; genus Pinus; species Pinus taeda. Next base: position 139,055 of record APFE031751767.1, read on the forward strand.
TGTGGTGCATTTAAAGGAGCAATGTTCAAGGCCACCGATGTCTCCATATCTGACAGTGCTGGTATGGATGGCAATGTAGGTGTCAAACGGCAATAGGAAGTGGAGTTCAATTTCGCCCAAAGGGGCACAATTCTACAAAGGGGAAAGGGAAACTGAGGGTTTCCCTTTAGGAAAATAGGTTGCACTTAATCGGAACAGGAGGCTCAGCTGAATTAACTCAAAGTTTGAGCGATTCGTGGAGTTTGTGAGCGAATATAGACGAATACAGTGTTGGAATAGCTCGTTTGCAGAGGAGATTAGTTGAAATTTGTAAGATTGTTGTGAATTACCAACTCAAATAAGAAATGTCGAGCAGGGGAGGATTGGTAGGAGTGCTAATGGAGAAAAATGCAGGTATTTTGGGCAGTTTTGAACAGAGAAGAGGAAAAACAGGGCTTCGAGTGAAATGCGGATAAATACCTCTTTGGAGGGCGCTGAGGGTACTTGGACAGTTATAGGTTGAGCCGCGGAGCACTGTTGCAGAGCAAGATTGCAGGTTGACAGTCTGTAGAAGCTCCGGGAGTGCAAAATAGTGGAAAAATGCATGCACGTTGTTTACACAGCGAACACAAAAATAAACCAAAATAGTCGTTTTCCTGACTTTTAACCAAATTTTGGAAATTTGGCGCTTTTTGGCGCTTTCCTTGGATGACTTCATCATGACGTATTTTTTTTCATGCAGCGGGTACAGAGATGACATGGCAGCTGATGTGGATGATGATGTCAGCATGACACGGTTGCGGGGTGATGATGTCAGCGGGTGACATGTCGCATGTATAGTATAGTGGCAGGCGACGTGGCGGTAATGCGGCAACAATGTGGCGACAATGTGATACGGTAAGCGGTTTGTGTTGGACCAGTTTTGGTACGAGAGTGGTATGCGTCAGGGTGGCCCGATGCAATAGGTGGCCGACAGCTATCCCAGTGTACGACAGTGAAACCGTCGTCCATCGGGTACTATCATACTGCCATGAAGGGGTGCCCAATATGTATGAGGGCCGTCGGATCTGGGAGAGCTGATCCGACGGTGGATGGGAAGGCAAAATGAATGGGGTTTAGTGGATAAGGGTGCCAGATAATGGTTAATTATTTGTGGCTTTGGGTGGTTAAAACCTTAGGTTTACGGGTTAAATGTGCGCTCGGGGTCATAGTTGTTCATTGATCAAATATCAATGAAATCCATATGTTATGCATGCGCGGGGTGTGGTATAGTTTGGTTATCTATTCAACCAGACGTTTAAGCAAATCCAAAGGGTAAGTGGATATGGATAGGCTAATAGTAGATCCCAAACGAACCTAATATTTCTCGACTTTGGTTATTAGGCTACAGTTGCCATAGGGTGGGATATTTAATATTTTTTGGGTTTTTTATATAGTTTTTTGTAGAATGGGGATGGGAAAGTAGTTAGGGAGCTATATAGTAGAATTAGGAGTTAATATGACTTGGTGAAGTGGAAATGTAAGGGAAATGATGGATTGTGTAAAGATTATTTTTACACAAGAAATGTGGCTTCTTTTCAGTAAGTTAACTTGAGGAGTCAACTTGGTTCTCAACCAGAATGGAGTGAAAATGGACTTTTTGGGCAGATCCAAAGTCCTTGAGGGAATGTTAGTGAATGATTTCTGAGGGGATGAAGGGGGAATTAGACATGCTTCCTTGTTGTACCATCAAACAACTGCCATGGTACTCCTGCTTCTAATGAGATGAGCTTTCTTTGTTTAGGTCAAAACTTGAAGATGATCTTGCTTCTACAACCCCAGGCTATCTACCTAGCCTAATACACCTAGCATTTTTTGTTACTTCAGGAAGGGTGCACTTAGACTTGCAAACTCCAATTGCCTTTTTCTTTTTGAACTGCCCTCCTATCTAGAACTACCCTTATTTCTTCCAAGGGCCTAGATTAAGCAGTTGGGCTTCTTAATTCTCTACCTAGCTAATAATCTGCCAAGTTTACATAGTTTGGACATATTTTCCTTCTCTGTCTTCTAAAACAAGCAATTTAAACCTAGGGAGGCCAATACTAAGCTGTTTGGCCCTCCCTTAACTGTGAAATTCTTCAAAAATGGAACCTTTGCAGCATGAAAAGGATGAACATTTCTGGCACTTCCACTGTCAATCATGAAAAATGAAACCTATTGGTATAGGAAGCTAACAGTGGCTCCACTTGGGGGTGGCCTTTCCTTATGAAAGGTCAAGAACAACAGGTTAGATTGCCTTATTTTTCTTGCTGTATTGTAAAACTTCCTTGTCCTAGAGACCTTTGACCTGACTCTTTATAACCTAGTGTGCAGTACCTTTGTAAGCTGATCTGTGTGAACTTGCAGCTCTGTTTGCCTTTTGGTGCTTGTGAACATATTGAAACCTTCTTGGGCACTTCTTTGGAATTATTTCAAACAACAGAGATCTGAAGTGGAGCTTTCTTTGATCTTTCCTTCAAAATTTGCTGCGTTATTCTCTCTTATTGGCCTGCTATAAAAGCATAAACAAAGTGCTGGAAATGTAAAATATTAATGTACAAATAATATACAGAGTTGTGTTGTATCTAGATGGGGTCATGATAATGCTTCAACATGCAGCCATTAACAGGGCCTTCCTCAGTTGCGCTGTCATCCAAACCTTTCAGAAAATATGTGTTGTTGCCATGAATAGCAGAAATAATAAAGGGGCCCCTCCATAGGAAATCAAACTTGCCATGCTTTCCTTTGTCCTCCCTTCTTGAATCCCATCTTACGACTTTGTTTCCCATGAAGAAATCTTCAGCCTTTGTTCTTTTGTCAAACATTTCCTTGAGCTTCTCTTGTAAAACTTGAGCTTTGTCATACACTTGCTCTCTTGTTTGTTGCAAATGGATGGTGTGGTTTATCCTTCTTTGGATGTCATTAGGCTCATCCTGAATCTCTTGTAGCAGCCTGATGACAGGGATTCCCAAAGAGGAAGGGAAATTGGCCTCCATTCCATAGACTAACTCATATGGGCTCATCCCAATGGATCTCTTGGTTGTCAATCTATCAACCCATAGTGCATTTGTGAGCTTTTTGTGCCAATTCTTTTTATTTTACTCTAAGACTTTCTTGATGATATTGATTAGGCTTTTGTTGGATGACTCGGCTAGGCCATTACCTTGAGGGTAATAGGCTATGGAGTGTCCTAAGGTGATGTGAAATTTATGGCAAAAATTGATCATTTTCTTGGATTTGAAGGCAGTAGCATTGTCTGTGATGATTTTTTCAGGGCAGCCAAATCTAGGCAGAATATTGGTTTCAAGGAATTGGATAATGGTGGAGTCATTGGCTTGCCTACATGGGATAGCTTCAATCCACTTGGTGAAATAATCTATGGTTGTTAGAATCCACTTATGCTGGCCTGGAGATGATGGGTGGATTTCTCCAATGAGTTCAAGACCCCATTGTTGGAAAGGCTTCTCGGTTGAAATGGGCTTAAGGGGTAAGGGCAGAAGCTTTCTTTTTCCTCCAAAGACTTGGCATTTGTGGCATGAGACCGCAAACTTTTTGACATCTACAAACAATGAGGGCCAATAAAAACCAGCCATTAGTACCTTATCAATAGTGGATTTCCAATACAGATGCCCTCCACAATCCCCTGCATGGAATTCTTTCATAACACTGTTAGTTTCATCTAAATTTAAATAGTTAAGCAAAATTCCTTCATGGTTTTTCCAAAATAGGGCACCATCTAAGACACAAAACTTTGATGCTTTCATTTTTAGAAATCTCTTTTTGGTTCTGGACAACCCTGGGGGAGCACCCAGGTTTAACAATATAAAACAAATATCATCATACGATGGGGATTGTAAAAAATCTTCACTCATTTGTGGAGTTGTTAGCTCCTTTTCATTGTCTAGTTCATTTATATCTAAGGCTTGGAAATTGGTTTCGGACATCATTTTGGCTAAACCTTGTCCCTTTATAAGCTTAACGGGTTTTATCTCAATGTCATCATCCAGAATGCTGGCAATCCACTTGCCTCTTTTTCCTTCTAATCCCTCTTGGGTTAATATGTCTTTTACAACAGAGTTCGGGACATAAGAAATCACATGGGAGTATAAAATGTAAATTATGAAGTATTTGATGGCCTTGACCAGGGCATAGGCCTGCTTTTCCATGATTTGATACTTTCAGGGGGCATCCCTAAGGGCTCGGCTAAAAAAAGCAATGGGATTTTCATTTCCTTGGTGATCCTTTTGTAAGAGGACACCAACGATGGAATGTTTAGATGCAAATGAAAAAATGATGAAATCCTTATCAAATTGTGGACTTGTGTGGACTGGTGCTTGTGTTAATGCAGTTTTTATGCCCTCAAAGGTTTGCTTGGCTTCTATAGTCCATTTTAGCTTGGAATCTTTCTTGAGCATATTTCTCAACAACCTTATCATCTCAGCCAAGTTTGGGATAAATATTCTTAGGAAATTGGTCTTTCCCAAGAAAGCTTGCAATTCTTTGATGTTTCTTGGATAAGGGATTTGTAGAATGGCTTGAATCCTTTCAGGATCAATTCTAATCCCATATTTAGAAATGATATGGCCAAGAAGTTTTCCTTCTTCTCGACCAAACAGGGATTTCTTAGGATTTAAATATATGCCATATTTTCTACAGGTTAGGAATATTTCCCTTAGGTGCTTTAGGTGCTCTTGATCGGATTTTGAGAAAGGGGTAAGGTCATCAAGGTAGACAACCAAGAAGTCATATATTTCTTTAGCAAAAGCAATGTCCATGGCCCTTTGAAAGGTTGCACCTGCATTTTTGAGTCCAAAAGGCATTTTGACATATTTAAAGGTTCCCCATGGTGTGGTGAAGGTTGTCTTGTCCTGGTCATCTGGGTGAACTAATATCTGATTGAAACCTGAGAAGCCATTGAGTAATGAAATTATTGAGGACCCCACTACTCTCTGTAGAATATGGTCCATTTTAGGCAAAGGATAGTGGTATTTCAAAGAGACTTGGTTTAAGTTTCTTAGGTCTACACACAGTCTGATCTCACCTGATTTTTTCCTTGTGGGAACCAGATTGGATACCCATTTAGAAAATCTGATGGGTGCTATGATACCTGCTTCAAACATTTTCTTCACTTCATTTTCAATGAGGGGAAGAAGCATAGGGTTAATTCTTCTCATTTTCTGCTTAAATGGATTTTGGTTTGGTTTTAAGGGAATAGTATGTTGAATAACTGAGGTGTCATAGGACTTTAAGTCCTCATAACTCCAAGCAAATACATCTTGGAACTCTTTGAACAGATCCACACACTTTGTTTCTTGATCAGTGGGTAGATTTTTGGATAATTTAATGACTTTGGGCTTCTCTGCTGTCCCAATATTGCTGTCTTCAATTGCAGTATTTGAGGGTTGTATTTTTGGCTTTTTGGGGATGTCATTTGAATCAAACATGTATTCTAATGGAGTTAGGCCAGCAAGCAGAAAGTTGTCCTCTAAATCAATGATTTCAGCCTATGTTTTGGCTATTTCCTCCAAATGCATCTGTTTTAGCTCTTCTATATTTTTCGGGTCAAAGATAGTTGGGCACAATATATGCTTTGCTGCTTCGGTTGTCGGAGCTTGCTGAATTTGGGTTAGTGGTGGTCCATGACATCCTCATCTATATTTATGCTTGAAAAATCCTACTGTAAAGTGACGAAATTATTAATTTGTACATCATTTTCAAACACTTGCCAGTATTCGATATTGTTAGGGACAGCCAGCCTGTGCTTTATCTCAGCAGTGAAATGGTGATTGGGCCAAAAAGGCAACTTGCAGGTGCTAGCAAAGGTGGCTAGGCTATGCGCATGTATGTTGTGGTTTCTGGAAATCTTAGCAATCTGGAATTCGGTGAAGGAACTGAGTATGTCTATGGCAGCAAACATGTAAGCTCCTAACCTATTGTTATTGGTGACAAAGTTGCCTTTCACCTGTTGTATGATCAGGTCAGAGTCTCCTAGAATTGAGACTCTCGTGGCTCCCAGGGATTTGATCAGCTTAAGGCCTAAGAGGAGGGCTTCGTATTCTGCGATATTGTTGGTACATTTGAAATTCAGTCTGTAGGCATGTCCCTCTGCATGGTTGTTATGTGTATTGTGAATCCATACTCCTACCCCTGCTCCTAACTGATTAACTGAGCCATCAAACTCTAAATACCATGTGATTTCTTGCTTGTGGCCAGTATCGAGAGTTTCAATTATTTTAGGATTGGGCGGACCCAAGTTTTGTATTTGAGGAATTTGTTCTTGTATACTAGTTTTATTGTTTGCTTTGACACTCTCATGAGTATGGGTAACCAATTGCTCATTCGTGTTTATCTCCTGTACTAAAGTCAAAGGCTTATTATCAGTTGGAGGAGATCTTTCATCATTAAATAAAATAAAAGAGTCCATATCAAAATGGATTGAGTAAATGGGGAAGTTTTGAGGCTTTTCATTACTACTCACCACATATTTCATAAACGTTTCTCTGTATAGTCTCTTTGGTTGCCCAAAGACTGAAATAGTGGCATAGGACATGTCTAGTTGCAAAGATCCCTAGAGTTTGGCCCCCCAAGATCTTGATAACAACATGCCATACTTTGGTGGAATGTTAGCTACCACCACATCCATCAAGATTGTTTTGTTTGGGTACTAGACTAAATTGACACACAAATATTTGATTAGGCCCAAACACTTGACCTGGCTGGAATCAAATGAGAATAAATCTTTTTATGGTCTTGTGATATCCAAATTTAGTTTCTCCATTACAGATTTAGGCATTAGGTTGTGTGAAGCTCCTGAATCAAACATTGCATTGTGTAAGACTTTATCATGGATATGTAGACTAACATAAAAGGGTAGGACACCCCCATTTACTATTTTTCCATCGACTTCTGGACCAAAAAGTAACTCAGGTGTATCATCTAAGACATTAACATCGTCCCTATTCTCTGGTATTTGCAGTGACCTTTTCATTTGCTGTTTGTATACATCATGTTTAGTGAGCTCAGAGAGAGGGATAGATATTTTTAACTTGGCTATTTCAACCTCTAAATCAAATGGTTTTTCTGATTGGGTTTTAGTATTGTAACTACTAGATTTTCCTTTTTCAACTGTGTTTTCAACAATTTTCTCTTGATTATCAGTGTAGTCCTGAAGTATTTCTGTTTTGGAAGTGTTTTGAGGGGTGTTGTCTGAATTCTCCTTTAAGGAAGAGGATACTAATGGTTGTTTATTTGCGGAGTGTATCTCTGTTATCTCTTCTACTGTCACTTCCTTTGGGTTTTGTCCTTTTTCATCAGCAGGTTCTATTAAGGCCGCTTTTTCTTTTGTTTTCTTTGGCTGTTTAGTATCCTTTGTTTTGACAGCTTCTAGCACATCTATAGTCCTACTTCTCAACTTGTACTACTTCTGAACCTCATATACAACTGCATCATAACCTTCTCTAAAGTCAAATGACTCACCAAATTTGGTTTGAAATTTTTTACATTCTTGGGCTTCTTGGTCAACTTGAGTTAGAAAGACCTGTTGTTCATTGTCTAGACCCATCAAGTTGATGTGGGGGTCCTCTATTGGTTCACTAGAGGTTGAGACCTCTGCATAATTCTCTTGAAATGGGGGTCGGATATTCTGATCAGGACCAGTCCTTCCAGCATTTTGGTTCAGATTTTTTCTAAAATTAGGATTCTTAGCTGTATTGCTTGTTTGCCCTTCCGAGGATGGTTTTCTTTCAATGGTTTCTACCCGGTCTCCCAATCTGTCCACATCTTCGATGATTGCATCTAATTTTTTCTCAAACGCTGAAGGTTCTTCTTTGAATGTTGTTCTTCTTTCTGTTCTCGCTCGATTTTGTTTGGCAATCAAGTTTGCTTCCACACTAACAGCGATATTCTGCATGTCTGCTATGTTTAATGGAGCTCTTTCCCTTAATTGATATGCCATGTCTGATTCAAATCCATCAGGGAATTTGATCAAGGCCAAGTGAGGTGGGGGTGTAAGGTTTTGTGGCATGGCATTGTATGTATTATTAAACCTAGCACAATAATCTTGAACAGTCTCCTGTGGACCCCTTTTCAAATTTTCATACTCAGTTAATATATGTAAAGGGTTTTTCTTCTTTTCCCATCTGTTTACAAAGACTTGAAATAGGGCCTCAGGATCAACTATAGAATTTGCAGTAAGAGACCTAAACCAGGTCCTTACATCACCAGTTAGACTTTGGACAAAGATCTTCATCCTTACTCTGTCATCATCAATTTCATAATTTTCAAAATAGTCCTGCATCTTCTTGGTGTGCATTTGGGCCGTATAGGAATCAACACCATCAAAATAGGTAATCTTACTTTGATAATCCTAAGACATAGCCCTTGGATTTGCAGGTAATTATAAGGGAGCATATCTAGCCATATTTGCAGGAACAAATGGGACAGCAAGAATAAGTGGAACAACTAGAACAACACCAACAATAGTAGTACTGGGAATAGTATTCGCAGTAATTGGATGGGTGGAAAAGGCGCTTGGAGAGGTAGATGATGAACTTGGGGAAACAGGGTTTGAACAAAATAAGACTTTGACAGGGGTTGGAACATAGCTTGGCTGAACTGTTTCAGGACTAGAATCAGCAAAGTGTTCTTGTTGCCCTTGTTTCTTGAGGATCTTAGGTATTAGATTGGGATTTTCAAAACTAGCTAGGCGATCTGGGTCAGGATTTGACCTTGTGTAACGGGTCCTTCTCTTTGGAGCCAGCTTCTAAACCTCTTTTTTCGCATTTTCTAGGAATACCTGTGGTTTTTAGAAAGAGACTGATCAAATTCTAGAATAGTTGTTTGGAACTTAAGACTCGATAAGAATTGATTGAAGCAGCTTTTATATACTCCTGCAATGCGAAGCAAAAGCATTTTGCAAGGCTTCCTGGATGTATTCAGACTTTATCTTCAGTATTAAAGAGAAGACAACAGTTTGAAAATTAGTTCGAGTTCCCCAGTAGAGTTTCCATTATGTTATCACTCAGGTTGTTCCCTTTGACTCCCAAGGGAATACGACCGAGGTAACCACAAACCAGTCTTTGGACTGCAGGTCCTGGCCTACCAATAGTTAGAAAGGGCTCTCTCTTTAGGATTTAAATTTTTTTAAAGGATTTTAGGCTAGTTATGGAGTTTCTTTATGTTTTGTTTGAGTTTTGGTGGTATGGTTGATTTGTTCAAGGCAAAGTTGGCATGCAAAGTATAAGAGTTTCAAACCATTGGGCATGGGGTCATGGAGTAAGGATGCTGGTGTGCTTTCTTGGTCACAAGGGGACTATGCAGCAGGATAGCTACACATGGAACAACATTTAGGCTAAATCAGAATGGAATGAGGGCTAAGGAATGAGATGTAATTAAGAATCTCTCTTTGAAGTTAACAGAGAGAGTGTGAATGAGCTCTATCTAGGAGTAGTCAAGAATTCCTAGATAATTGTCATACATGTGTGAATTAGGGGAATATGAGCCAAAAGGAATTCACATTTATATCTATTTTAGAGGAAAACATATAGAAACAATAGAAATTGAGCATAGAGTGCAATTAAGCAAATTCTAGGCTATTCATTTTTTCTGTTATTTAGGCAATGATATGATAATGGTTAAACATATATAATGAAATAAAATGAAGAAACACTTATTGTTCCATGTAGCAGCACAAGAATTCCATAGTCACTCTTCAACCATTTGAACACAGAAAACAGTCATTCCTCCAATCTTTTCAGCAGTCTTTGATTCAAGAAGTTCTTAGTATTTACAGTGTGAGTCTCTCATGAAATGGATTCATCAACCAACCCCTAGTACATCTCTTTTACCATTATATATAGGAGTTTTTACAAAATATCTCATAGGGAAATATCTGGACATTAATATATACATCTACTTCTGACAAAATTAATAATGATTTGTGGAAAAATGGTGCAGCAATAAGTGAGGCATTTAAAGCTCTTTACTTGTTGTGGCAAGTGTCCTGTGTGCTATTGACCCTTCAGTTCTAGCTAGCGGTGGGTGACTGCTTCCTTGAAATGTTGTCCTATAGTGTTGTCCTGTGACACCTTTTCTGCGCTTTTGAATATTAGCGCGAATTTCGCCCACTGTTAATTTGAATCTTAGGGAAGCTGAGCCACAAACTACAATTCCCTTATGCAGTCAATAGGTAAGAAGAGATTCAAACTACTTTAAAAATATGAAGTAGACTTTGCCACCAATCCTCAGTTGGCAACTGATGTTTTCTTAACTTGTATAATGTTTCATCAACTTCAGTGTAGGTATAATAATTAGGCCAAACTGGAGAAAGGTGTGCCACCTCATGCTTTACGTAAAACAAATGCTCCAGCTTGTCATATAAACTCTGCCCTGTGGGAGGGACTGTTTCTTTTGTGCTACTAGATGATGTTGTTATTCGATTCTGTATGAAAGCACTCAGCCTATTTTCATACTGTTCCTGCTTTAATAGCCTTCCAGCACTGGTAACCAGGTTGGGTAAACCTTTGGTTTGCAAGTTCGCAAGCCTCTGTCTAAAGGCATTTACCTCTATCTGCATTTCTTGGCACTTCCTTTCTATAGTCTGGACAAAATTCCTCATTGTCAGCACTTTCTTGACTTTTATTATAGCCTCTATCATGTTCTGGATGCTCAGTACTGCCAGCTAGTCACCAGTACTAGTATTCAAAAAGTGAATCAATCGAGTAGCTTGCTCAGGTTTATTTGCTAGCAACATTTTCGCTTTATGAGTTTAATGCTGAGCTACAGTCATCAATTTTACTTGCTCAAACATAGTTTGTATTCCTGTCCATTGTTCAGAAAGAGATTGGCCAATTTTATTCCACAAAATTGTTTTTATCTCAGTCAAAGTCCTATGGAGAGTGAGGTCTTTCTCCAAGGCATTTATCTTATTTTCCAGGGCCTTTACTTCCCTGGTTTTCTCAGCAACTTTCATTTTTGACTTATCATAACTAGCCTCAATCTTGGCTGGCTTTTCTTTTGTTTCCTTCATCTTTGTCATTTGCAATTCAAGTGCTTTAATCTCTTTAATCATGGCCTCCATGCTCAAGCTGGCCTCTTGCACTGCTGCTACTGTTGGATCTGCTGAATTCGATGCACCTGCTGCTGTTGTTGGTCCTGGGGGAGGTGATGCTTAAGTAAATACTATTGAAGGAGCCGTGATTGTGGTTTCTGGTACTATTGGATTATTTTGGGATGGTTGAGGGGCCAACTTTGGTTGTTTCCCTCGTTGAGCTTCCTCCAATGCTTTCTCCATTTCCATTATCCTTTCATTCATCCTCATAAGTAGGCTTACCACATCTTCTACTTCTTGTTGCCGTGCTACTTCTGCAGTTTGAGGATGTATAGTGACTAGCAGCTTCATTTGTTTTCTCAATGCTACTATGTCTTCCTCATTTTTCTAATCAAGGCTTGTGTGCCTTTGGGATCTTTGGGATCATGTCCCAACTCTATTATGATCTCCTCCAAGTATTTTATGCTATTATCCTTGGCCAATGATGAGGCCTTTTCCATCTCTAACTGGGCAGAAGTGTTGTATGGAGAGTTCTGCAATCTCTGGGCCAAAAGAGCCTTGTCTACCAATGTAGAATACACCATTTCTCCAGTCTGTTTATGCAATTCAATATGGTCGAGAGGATGTATATCTTTTGCTAGTACCTCCAAATTAGTTCTAATGTAATCTGCAACTGATTATGGCTGCTAAGTAGTAGGTCTGAAGTGACTGAGTGTCATCTTCTCTGCTTCTATATCATAGGCTGCCATTAGCCTCTGCTGATTTGTTGGTGCCATTATCATCAATTGGTTGTAAAACTGGAACCTTATTGGCTCATTCCTAGCTTTAATCTCTGTGAATGCATTCTTTTTTCCGAGCTCCTTTGGGTCTGTTGTTTGGAGAATGAAACCTCCCCACCTGGTTGTCTCTCTTGCTCCTGCTAAAAGGAGTTGGCCGATGTTTCCAAAATAGGATGGATCTGTTGCTCAGAAGTCCCCTCACCCCTGATGTTTCTCATGGTCTCTTCAGTGATTTCCTCCTTGGCATAAGGGTTTACCCTCTGCCTTTTTTCTCCTTGTTGGTCCGTGAATGTCCCTGTGGGTGTCTCATCTCTTCTATCCCTCTTTTTACCTCTTTCCTCATTGTGAGGATTTTGCAGCATAGGGATTTTGGGTGCTCCTGTTTGTGTTAAAGGGATTTTCTCTAAACCCTTTTCTGGATTTGAGGATGGCTGCTCCTCCATTGTGCTTTACTGTTCAGAATGTTCAATTCCTTTGCCCTTTTCTGCTAATGATATGGCCTCTTTTGTAGGCTGCCTTGAAGTAGCAGTTGATGTGCTTGCTGCCACTGGTTGAGGCTGTGTGAAGGTGACTTGTGCAACATAATCCAGGTCAATTATTTTCTCAATTTCTTTCATGTCTCTCTCTCATTTTTCTTCTTCAGTGAGCTCTTCATCATCTAAGGTGCCTTCTACCCATTCTGGTTGATTGCCATATTGTTCAATGTGGGGGAGTAGCTAGTGCACTTATCTTGAAAGCCTATGTTTGACTCTTCTAAGGCTTATGAAGTGTTTAGGGTCATATGGTGCCCAGTAGAAACTCTGTTTCAGCATGAGTTCTTGCCCTAGCATGTTGTCTGCATCTTTCCATGCTTCTTCCCTTTTGTTGAAAAAAAAGGGACCCAACTAGTGTTTGATTTTAAGCTGTGCCTTCTTGTTTTTTCCATGAAAATGGGTTAAGTCTGCATGATTGAATTGCCTCAAATATTCCAAGGAAAAAAGTCTCATAGGTACATATCTTGGCAACTTGTAGGGAGACAACTCGCACCCATAAATTCTAATTACTATGTGGTTTTGGTAGAAATACCAATCACCAATGCTCTAGCCGTTAGAAAGATGTAAGATCCTTTGCATTTCAACAATAAGCCTGGTAGGAGGAGTCACCATCAATAGGCAAGTAGCAGGGTAAATGAATAGGTCAATAAACTCACAATATGTGTATGGATAATGGTGGACTTCATGGAAAATTGAGGTCCAACACACAATAGATCTCCTCTCTCCCTTTGGGTCTAATATCCTGAGCGGAACCTTGAAACTATCTCGTTGATAGTAGAGCAGCAAGTGGTATATATAAGAAGTGTATTTAAACAATCTTTCTCTCTCCACAATCATGAATTGTTCATGTATTTTGTATGCTATGAATGTGGCATAGTCATACATGACAACAGGGGGCTGGCCTGGGGTGAATATAGTTAGGAGAAAGAATACAGTCTCATCCACAAATTCTCTTGTTTTACATCCTAATATGTATGAAATCATGTCCACCATGTCGTGCTCTCATCTAAGCTCATATTTGGTTTGGCATCAAAACTTGAAGATTGGTTTGTTTTTTACTAGTATATTTCTAGGCTAGGGAAAATTTTTGTTGTAGAAAGGGTTGCCTTCTTTCTTTTCCAGTATTTGTTTTTCTCTTGTACCCTTGTGGGGCTTAAAAAACACCAACATTTTCAAGATTATTCTATGAGGGAATTCCTCCCTTATCATGGATACTAATAATATGTCCAGTGGTGATATTGATTTTTTGAAAATTTTCTTCTCTTGTATTAAACTCACATTCAATTTGTTCATTCCTTCATGTACTTAGCACTAGCCCTTGAATGCCCATGGGTCTTTTAATCCACAAATCATTGATCAACATGACCATTTGTTATATAGTAAAATGAACCCCTCATCATCTTAGAGGGGAGAAACATGAAAATTGAAGCAGATACCAAGATCACATGCCTTGTTTCCACACTAACGCTGGCTATACACTGACAACCTGCTTTATAAAGCTTCTTTGTAAGCTTAAGGGAGCATTTGTGACCCTGCTAACTCCATTTGTTAGCTTGGGAGCAATGTTAGTGGATCCTAATGAAGTTATAAAGGTAAAAGGAGTGAATTGACTCACAAATATCCAGGTATTTGCTACTAAATTCACTCAATAAAGTAAGGAAACATCTCAAGTTCAACCTAGTTATGGGGTTTCTAATCCTAATGAAGGAGGAAAATGGGAAAGAGCTAAAAAGCATGGAAACTTCATTACTTTTACCTTAGGGAACTCATGGAGGAACTTGGCAACCCTAACTGGATTGCTACGTAAGAAAAGCTAGGGCTATGGTGATAAGGGTCAAATCATTTGAAATGATAACATACTTGATTGTCAAGCATTATCTCAAATGAGAAGAAGTTGGTAAGAAGGGAGAGAGGGAGAAGTTGGAAGGCTAATGCAACATATGGTAGTAGTCACTCTTCTGACATTAATATACAACTACAGTTGTACTGTCTACTTCGTGGTGTTGGTACTATCATTCATTTTCTTGTTTGTCCAATACCTTTTAGCATGAGTAGCTTAGTTACATGCAAATATATTTTCTTTTGTGTATCCATGTATTAGTTCTCAAGGTTGTATGTTTTGATTATACTTGTCTTTTCTATGTGCAAGACTTGATCTAGAGGTAGCTTAGGGGACTTCCACCTAGCTGCATTGTGCTCTCCAGCAACTCTACATGGAGACTTGAGGTAATCCATCTGTCTTTCTTTAATAGTTAGTTATTGTTTATGAACATGCATGTAACTTTGTGACGGTTGAAAATAATATTATAGTCTACCAAAGGTCCTGGGAAGACCTTTTAGGGTATCTTCATTTTCCATACACCATGAATTTTATCCTATAGCATAATTGGCGACTCGACTGGGGTCTATACATATAGTTCTCGGTTCACCTGGACAATTCTCAGTTTCCTCCTCATTCTAAGACCTCCCTATACTTTTGCATTCCCTTTCTGACCCACCAAAACCTTGTTGCATTCTTCCTTCACATGTTCAACATTGAATCTGATCCAAAAGGCCTTGTTTTGAGTTGTTTTCCCACACTAATGCAGGTTAGCAGACTAAACAATGCTTTATAAAGTTCTATGTCTACACAAAAGAGCTTTAGTGGAGCCAGTAACTCTCTGTAGCCACTGCTACAGAGTGTTAGTCCCTCAAAATCTTGATATACAATAGTTTTTGCAAACTCAAGGGGATATGAAGCCTACTCATGGACTGAAAGAGGGTCTGCAACTGTATTTTGTTAGCCAGAGAAGTGTCCTAAAAGAATTTTTCTTAGGAAATGTGTCTTTATTTCTTAAAAAAGTTTTTATCAAAGAAATATCAACAATTATTTGTTCATACTTCTATTTAGCTCGTTAAAATATGCTTTATTTTGGTTTCAAATAGTTGTTAGAAAGCATCAAAAATATTTCTGTTGGTTATGCATCTGTAATAATGAGTTGGATGCATGGAAAAAATATGAATATGTGAAAATGTCTCACCTGTAGAACACAGCTTGATTCATTGAATTGAATATTTTTTAAGCATTGTCTTTCACATGATTTTGAGTCAGAGTCTCACCTCATTTCATACATCAACTCCCATACCAAAGACACTAAAAAAATACACATAAAATTCACCTTAAATCAATAAGTAACAATTTATTGAGAAAAAAACAATAGTTTAGGCTAGGATCTTGGATAGGAAGTATGAGTAAACTTCCCAAGATCAGAAACCAACACTAGTGTCATTAAAAGAGAGAAAAATCCTTTTGTGCTCATACTACTGGGACCACTCTAGTAAAAGCAGAGTTAAATATGAGATGACATTGGACTGTAAGTGAAGGTAGCCCACTTTCTCTTACAACTCCTTTGGGTATTCTATGT
>APFE031751778.1:0-20462 GCA_000404065.3 Pinus taeda
AAATGACAAAATTTGACCTTGACACTTCAAAATCACTATGTAAGAGCACATTTGATCACTGGAGGAAGGCTGTAAAGACTGACACTAACAGACCAATCATGGATAAAATCCAATTATTATTGAATCTACAGAGATGGGAGATGGTACACTGTCATTTTACAAAGAAGAATTTATTCAAGAGGATCAATAATTTATTAATATGGAGCAAGATAACACCACTCAGACAAAAGCACAATTAATTAGAATGAAAGGAAAGAGGCCCAACTCTTCAAACAATGACAAGAGCTCAAGGGGATGCTTCCACTTAAAAGAATTTGCAACAAGGAGGAACTAGGAAAACTTTGAATACAAAAAACAAAGGACTTGACATAGGAAAAATGACATACAATGCCATGGATGATTTTAAAAAGTTTCAAATCACATTTCCATTTTCAAAAGTGGTAAATATCCCTCAACAAAGAGAAACAATTCTCAAAACCATGGCAAATAAATATGCAACTAACACAAGGATAGAAGTAGAAGTTACTAGTAATCAACAAATATGCCTTAATCCTCCTTTGAAGTCTCAAGGAAAAGTTCCTCCCTTTTATATATCTCTGGAAACACCATAATTTGTGTTACATAATTGTTTAGTGGATAATTGTTTTATAAATTACAGTATGCCACTTAAAATTATGTGATCAATTTTCCTTGATTGTGGCGAATATTATCAAATAAGAGAAAGTATCCATGCAATCAACTTAAGAAAAGTACCAACCTATGGGGAAACCAAATATTTTTTTGCATCAATAGGTTTCACCTCATATCACCATTTATTTTGCAATAATTGTAGTGGAAATTCCTATTTCATATGGACTCATTTTAGGAAAAAAATAGAGCTTTCCCTTATGGGGATATTGATGAATGATGGTAGTTGTATGACATTCCCAAATAAAGGTGGTAGGTTAACAAGAATTAAGAAAGAGGTCAAGGCAGTAGTCAATTATATTGGCATCGGTCATGGGAACTATGCTATACTAAATGATGTAAATACAATAAATATTAGTGATCATAATGTATTCCAAGGATTTTGGAAGATGTTCTTTGGTGGTGCTTCTTCAAGCATTTGATCAAGAAAGTGTAATATTTAAAAATCCTCAAGGAGAATGGTTTCCAAATGCTTTACTTTTAAAATTTAATTGTACCAATAATGAATTTGAATATGGAGCATTATTTTAGTGTTTTTTATTGGATCAACAAATGACGATCAAGGATATTATTGTTATGGGATAATTTGAAATAATTATTAAATGAATTTGTATAAAGTACGACATCAAGAAGAATGAGCCAAATGTTTATGCATAGTAGGTTTCAGAATTGATTGACAATTTTATTTCCTTAAATATATTGTTTGTATCAAGAGAAAAAAACCACAAAGATGATTCCTTGGTAGTAGCAAATTCCTTATTCAATTTGATGCCAACACACAATTCATTTCATGTTGAAGTCAAGTTTCAATCATTTATTCCAACTAATAAAGAGTATTGACAAATATTTGATAGTGACGAACATAGTTCCAAGTTCTTGACTAAGGAAGATAGTACATATGAAAAAACATCAAAAAGTTGCAACAAAATAATATTATGTCTTGAATTCCTCTTCAATCGGGATAACCATATTTAGACTACTCAATGATCATAAGTGGCATCAATAAAAAAAAAATTTAGGATGTTAAGAAGATACATATTGGAACTTCCTAAAAACCAAAGAGGTTAAACATTAGGAGCAATTATACTCAACATGAAATTTACCAATATGTGATATTATTAAAAAAATTCAAGACATTTACATGTCGAATTATTAGGATCTAAAGCAATATGACATGCAAATTTTACAACATGTCATTCCTTTAAAGGAAGAGGCCAACCTAGTAACATATAATCCAAGAGTAATCAATCCATAGCTGAATCCATTAGTTAAATTGGAAATTTACAAAATAAAAAAAGTAGGAATAATTTTTCCAATCAAACATTTTGAATGTATTTCCAATCCAATTTTGTTTAGTAAGAAGAATGAAGAGATAAGTTTATGCATTGATTTTTGTAATATTACCAAGGCTTTTCTTAATCATAATTACCCTCCACCAAATATGGAGATACTACTACAACAAGTAGTGACAATGAACTTTAATACATGAGCTAGAGACAAGGCTTTATCCGAAGGAAAACTATTTTTATTATGGAACAAGGCCAAAGAGAAACCTTCCAGGCATACCATATTTAATTCTCTATGCACTAGTTATTTTATGGATAATATTAATGGCTACAATTCATATATTTTGAAGGGAATGGATGACCAATTTTTAAAGTCCCGACTTAATGGGAAACACCTTAAGCATTTCTTTTCTTGAATATTTCCAAGTCCTCGTTGTACCATATAAATGTGGAAAGTTGTACATATTTAATTGTTTCATAATTTACCTTGACCATGTGTTCTTATTAAAGGATTTTGACTCCATGCCCGATAGATTTAAGACTTTCTAGGTTCTTAGTAACACACAAGGGGTCACTATGCCATAGTTGGATCCATTATGTTGATAAATTTTCATGTGACATCATCGCCATCATATGTTGCTTGTCCTAGCATAAATCCCATGGTCATTTTCTTGGAAATTAGTATGTAGAACCTTTTCATGACTTAGTGATTTGCACACCTCTCAGTCTTCCACACATTTACCCCTTCACACTAACTCCACAGCACTCCATTCTTACCCAATTTTCAATTTTGTGGAAAACCCTCCTTTGCGCATGTAAAGTTTCCACACAAGGAATACTATAATACCATCTCTCCTCTTATACTCCATACTTATTGACAATTAGTCGTTTGATTCTTTCAAGACCAATTGAAAGCTCATTTGATGAAAGTCTGATTTCAAAGGTGAAAAATGAATTGAGATTGTCTTATGTGAATTATCTGCTAGTATGCTACTCAAGAGACATATCATGGGTTATTAACTTCTCGTTATCAGTCTTACATGGTTCAATGAAGATGGTATGTGATGAAGGGATGTACTACTAAATGCTACTATAAATCAAGATTTATACAGCTAAGGGCTCTGTAAATCCTAATTGATCTATCACATACGTATAAGTGCTTTGAAAAAAAGAGCAATATGGTGAGTAAAAGGAAGAAAGAGGCCATTTGTGCATATATAGGCTAATTCACCAGCATGACATGATAGGAACTTCCATTGGTCATCCACGTATCAATGGTATTTCAATTTGAGTCCAAAAGAGA
This sequence comes from Pinus taeda, assembly GCA_000404065.3. NCBI lineage: Eukaryota > Viridiplantae > Streptophyta > Pinopsida > Pinales > Pinaceae > Pinus > Pinus taeda. Next base: position 3,277 of record APFE031751778.1, read on the forward strand.
AATAGAAAAATAAAATTTGGAATGATTTTCTAGCTAATGTTGCATGTGTTGTAGAGGCATTTGATTTCAAGGAAATTGTTTGTTGGCGTGCCAATTGATTTGATCCCAAGACTTGAAATATTAAGCTTTCTCTATAAAATATGAGCCCTACTATGTTACTTCTAAAGTTTTCAAAAAGATGTCGAGGTTTCTGGAGTTGAACAAAAAACTCAAATTTCTTGAAGCTAATGCATTCCTCGATTCTTAGGGTGGAAAAACAAATATTATTCAAGACTTCATTCTCCAATCTACACTTGTTCTCACTAGACTCTCCTACATTGATATTTCTTTATTTTCATAACCTTATAGTGAATTTTCATGGTTGTTTGCCGATGTCATGGGATGCAAATAAACTTCTCATGTACCTAGGTCAATTATGTACATACTATATTTTTCTTTTAAAAAGGAAGTTATCTTTGATTAGGTAGGTTCATTTCCAACAAAATTTCCTTCCAATTAGCTAATTTTCATAAGACCCAAAATAAATTCATTACGACTTACCTAGTAATGACCATTGTTTTTTGTAATTTATTTAACAACCTACCCCTTAAGAGAAATGTGAACCCAGAAACATAAGCAATATAATTATGGTACCCTATTTTATGGAGACACAAGGCATCATTTCATTCTTGTCTTATCCAGAATCAATTTCTCAAAGATATGTTGATAGGAAATGAGCACAAAAGGATGCCTTCAGAAGCTTAAGAGTTGCTCAAAGGAAAATGAGTGCATGTGGAAGAGGAAAATCATGCATATATTTGGATTTATGGATATGAGGATATACCATTGTTGTTTCCTACATTTGTTTTAGATAGGTATTTTGTATGCAAATAGTATCATTCCTGGTCAATTCAATTTGACAAGAAAATGAAGAAACAATTTATTACACTACCATTCATTATCGCAAATGTTATAGTGAAGAATTTTCACATCTCATAGAATTTTATAAATTATTGAATCCTTTCAATTTGATTGAAGTTGAACCTGCATAAGGATTTGATCCCAAGGGCATATTTTTGAAGCATTTTGGTGGCTATACGATAAAACAATTTATTCACAAAGATGTTGAGGAAAGTGGAGAAAATGAAGTAGAAACACTAAAGGAAAAGGGGATAGTAACTCCTAATGATGATGTAGCAACTAAAGTGTGCACTAATTATGAGAAAAAGACAAATAAAAGAGGGGAATGCTAATAATTCTCAACCCTCTTTAGCCCCATAGACCCGTCAAAGTTCCTCCTCACCTTACAAAAGAAATGAAAAATTAAAATCCGAGGAGATTGGTGTCATGAAAGATGATTTGATGGAGATAGTGGGGAATATCCAACCCCTTGTGTCAGCTTGGAAAGGTCCCATATTATTACTTCTTCCATAACTAAGTAAAAGAGGGTCACAATAAGTAGAAGGACCCATAGATATGGAAGTAGGTAGTGCCACCCTCCCTAACTGGGTAGCATCACATTTAGCTAAGATTTATAAGGTTGAAGAATTGGTTATTGAAGAGGTAATCATTTATGAAGAACAATCAATAACCATGCATAACACTCATTATGACAAGGATGATATAAAGTTACAGTTTGAGAAGGTGCCTGTTAAAAACAAGAAAATTACTAAAAACTTGAAATCATAAGTTAATGTCTCAAATTAGAATATATTGGACTCTGAAGTTACACATGACTACAGGGGATGCACTTTCCCTCTTTTCACTTAGCAAGGGACTGAAAATATGAGGTTAAAAATAAATGTAAGTGAGCTAGAGGAAGCTCTCGATCTTAGACCTATATTTAAGCCCCATTTAGCTATTCAAGAACTTGAAGCTACAACAACAATTATCTCTCATCAAAACATCAAAAGTTAAGCAAGAAACAAAAATATTAAATGGTATCATATCCTCTATCATAGTAAATATTAATAAGCGACTATAAATAACTGCAGGAAGTGTGGGAAACTTCTTTGCATTTAAGAAATTTATCTTAGAGAATTGCTTCATTCTTTAAATATTTGAAGAAATATTTGGAGCATGATCAATAATTTGTTGAAGTGATTTGATAACTTCCATAAATATAGTTAATACTCTTAGTGATCTCCAAAAGATCCAAAAAAGTCTTCCATTAATGAAGAGAATCTAACAAATCAAGGCAGGATGGCATGCAAAGATTAAAATGCCAGAAGATGCTATTTATGATTGTTTTAGTGTTGATGACTGTAAGAGCAATGATTTCTTCAAGGCTATAAAACTTGTTGATGAATTTCAAGGATGCAAAATGGTTAGAGATTCTATGATAATTCCAAAAGACATGTTGCAATAAGAGTTGAATATTATCGAAGCATCACGGGCTATTGATTTCGACAACTTGATTGATTTTCCAGAAGGTGAGATCAAAAAGTGGTTAGTTACATTTGTCAATGAAAATAAAAACCAACTAGTAATTGAACAACTATGATAAAATGCAAAGGACATAGAGGAGGAAATATTTGTGTGAAGAGTAAAATAAGACATATTTGTCCCACTTATTAAGCGGTACATTATAGATTGGCTTAGAAAATATTCAAATGAAATTATTAATCCTTAATAATTGCCTCAATAATCATATTTATAGACATAAAAATTCCAATATATACTTCGATAACAACTGTTACCAAGGAAAGAGAGGATTCATTCCACCAATTGTCCTTTTGCAATTTTATGAGGGTCCTTTACCTTGTTTTGAATCAATTCCCTTTCTTTCTCCCAAGTCTTTGGTCATCCAACTTTATAATTTCTCTTGTATATTTGTAAAGTCGATCCCTAAATGTAGTTTCTCTTTTTCATCTATATAAACTAATATTATTTGGTCCATTAGATCCCAATCTCAATCCCTTAGGTATGAAATCATTTACTTTTTATGTTTAAGTATCATGATTTTGTAAAGTTATTTTGGCACTTAATCCATTCAAACTTAAAGTCTATACAAATATTATTTGACTCTTGCAGAGAGCTACTTTTTGGAGTACATACATTCATTTGTGGTTTCAAATTTTTTACAACAATGTAATCTTTTGAATGTTCTCTTATGATTCTTTATGATCATTGAATGCATGAAATAATTTTGGAGTTCTCTAAATATCTAGACCATTTCTCAACTTTTTTTCTATTGACTTGATTTGAATTTTTTTACTCGTACTATATGAATGGATGTTTATTATGGATGAAGTATGATTATATTTATTTATGATATTATTATTTATTTTTCTTTTGAGATACCTAATACACCATAGGTGAATGTGTTTAATGTTCATTGTTTTGTATCTTCGGTTATTTTGAATATCTTAATGAATGAAATGAGGAGTACCACCTCTATAAATGCAAAGGGATCATGAATAAGGCCCTAGGAGGTTGAGTCTTCACCTGCATAGAAAAATAAATCAACAAGGGGCAGTATGTTGCGCCAAAGGAACTATAGAAGGCACATTTTCATGGAATTTAGGAACCATTGCATACAAGCATGCTGAAGACTATGCTCTTTTTCAAGGCGTGTTCTTAACTTCTCTCTTCACCCTCGACATATCATTGTATTTGGAGACTCTTTGATCCTCATTCATCACATCCAACAAAATACATATGTGAAGGACCTCATATTGGAAGCCATCCTCTCAAAAATTTAAGATTTGATCACCATAATGGGATGTCACATAGATTGGTTTCATATCCAATGGACCAAGAACAAAGTGGCTAACACTTAGGCCAACTTGGTCATCGACCTTGGAAAACAATGAACTTTTATTTTTAATGAATATTGTGTCATTATTCCTCTCCCACGGTATCATATGAACTCTAACTGTCAACCTTATTGGAAGCATCAATAGGGTTATTTAAGTTCACACAAAGTCCTCATCTCATGTCAAATATCCAATACCTTTCAACTCATGGAAATACTTCGTTGCGCCATGGGAAATAAACACTCTAGTCATGTCACATAAAAACTAGGTGGGATTTATCATGAAATCATTCTTATGTTGAATTTGGACTTAAGAAAAGTTGATGGCTCTCCATTGCAACAATTTTTGAAGTAGGTGTAGGTTGCTTTGGTTGCTTTGGTTCCTAGTTGGTTCTAAACTGTTACTCCTATTTCATTATTAGCTTGGTAAATTATGGATATGGACTAGTATAATGACCCAAAATCCAAACATAAAAATTATCTACATCAATCCATGCTATTAATAATCAATACAAAAATATTCAACTGATTAGTATATAATTACGAAAACATGAGTAGAGAATACTTACCTATAAGCAAAGATATATATTATTGGAATTGTCAAAGTCATGGCACTATCTGGATCTCATTTACGGCAACAATGTTTTTTGGATGACTCTCCACCCAACCATAGGCTTAACTACACATAATATTTTTACCACTAGCCACCCTCAAGCCCTCAATCAATTACTACATGTAGTGAATCATTTTTCTCCTTCCATTCACTTATAGAAATAATGAATGCCTCATATCCCCTTTTCGATCCATTAAATAGAACAATTTGTTCCAAAAATGGAAAGAGAATCTGCATGCACACAATCCATGTGTCATCATGCCAACTTCTATTTTTTTTGTCTTAAGTTTTCCTTAACACAACCTTTTTCTTAGTTTAACCCTTGTTTATTTTATTCGTTTTTACTTTTTGTAACTTTACTTATTCTTAATATTTTTATATATTTATTCAGAACTTAGTTTATTGTTTATTGTCTCATTCATTTACTATTATTATCTTCTCTTAATTATTTATTATTATTATTGTTATTATTATTATTATTATTTTTGTTAACAGAGGAATCGACAACTGGAGCAGCCTCACAACTCACGTTACATAGGGTCGATTCTGACTGCTACCACCATAACCCCTGGGAGATTGCACCTGCCCCTCTCCATAGCTCCGAGTTAGTTCGAGGGAATTGAACTCATGACCTTCAGTACGGAACCCACCTTTCTAACAAACTTCACCGCATTGTGATTACCAACTCACCTACCCCTGTGGGGCTATTATTTTATTATTTACTATTATTATATTTTCTTATTTATTGTTTTATTTATTTATATATTAATATTCTCACTCTTTATTGTTTATTATTTAATTTATTATTATTATTATTTATTTATTTATCAATATGGGGCATTACATACTCTCCCTCTTTAAGGAACTCCATCCCGGAGTTAAGTTTAATCATTTACCTTATTTATTATTATTTTTAATTATTTATTTATTACTTCACATTTTCCCAATACCCTCTGTTGAACTAATATACCAATAGGAATCGAAAGTTAAATCATAGCACTAAGGAAATCCCGAGGAACCTCAAGTCCTTTTTCCCAACTTTTGGAACTAAGCATAAAGTCTCATCGATCTATACAAAAGCCCAAAGGATCGCCCCAAGGCTCAGACCTCATTTGCACCAAGGTAGGCATTCAGTCCCAGTACTCAATTGACTCCAAAAATCTTGAAAGGTTGGCCCAAATACCTCCGCACTCACTGAGGTACACAACCCCAAGCATTGAAGCACCCACACTGCTTTTGAAATTTAGCATCTCAACTCCCATATCAGGCACTCGACCTCCTCAATATGGTCCCATAGCGCTTCAAGCGTTACCTGTCAAGATCTATACAAGGAAAATAAACAATGGCATAAATAATGTTGATTGAGTATGCCCCTAGCCCATATGGTTTTACCTATTCTCTCTCACAAGTATGGAATCCCACGAAATCATCAAATAAACTGACCCTCACAGCCCATTGGTGGATTTCCTACCAATCATCAGCTCTCAACATGTTGTTAATGCATTAGTTATAACCATAACATCATAATATCATAGCAAAATAATCCACAAGCTAACTCTCACATGTCATCATGAGAACAAAACATCATTGTTATCACAATATTTTGAATAGTAAAGAACTACACGCTTATGCGTGTCATAAAATCTGCATGCAATTACCACATGTTTCACATAATGAAATATCATCTTAAGTTATAACATCAACATATCTATCTCAAGGATACATCATGACATCACATAATAAACAAAACCACATGTAAATATAACCTTATATCATAACATCATAAATATGAGAATCATCTCAATACACACCAAATATAGAGCAATAATACACTGTAAGCATTCTTATCATGATTCATCAAAAAAATCAATTCCATTTTCTTGTATAAACAATGGATACCAACTATGAAATAATATTATTCAACATCCATCTAGGATATAGGCTATCTCTTCAATAATATTAGTGTCATGTTTTCATCAAGACACCAATTACTTTTCAATAATCATTTCTTGTTCCTTCAACTTAGAAGTTGAATATTTACATAATAGGTATAGCCATTTAAGTACATCATTAAACTTCAAACGCCTCATCATATTGAGCCTTAATCTCTAATCATGCATTCTTCCTTCCCCAAGGAAATTTAATGAAATTCATCATAAATGTATTATTGGTTGTACAATCATTCTTTAAATAATCAATATTAAAATTAAAGTCCTCCAATCTTACCTCAATTTACACCTTTGGCTTACCCATTCCGATACCTCTATATGAAATAACATATAAACACTAAGTCATTATGTTTTAATGTTCTACCATGCTTAATTCACTTGCAAAAAGGGTTGGTTGATTCTTGGTGATTTATCCATCACTTGCTTAATTATCATTATACATCCTCAAAATATCTATTTATCTCATCAAGTTCCCATCTCAATCAGGGAAACTTTTAGGGGCTAATATTCGCAAATGGGCTAATTTTCCATGTTTTTTCCAAAAAAAGATTCGTTAATTTCCATTCTTTTTAAAAATGTTTCGCACAAATTGTATAGTATAAATTTATTTTACATTAAAAATCGCTAAAATTTTAAATAGAGACTGTATAAAATTATTATAAATTTGAATATTTTTACTGAAATACCACCAAACATTTTGTAGATGGCATATCATGGACTAGCGAGATTCACCAAGGTTTCTAAACATTAAGATAAATTTTCCCTGATCTCAATATTGCTTGACCTCATTTATCATAGATTCACCCTTATTCAAGTTGCATTAGAGATTATTCCTTTTCATTTTTGATTTGCGAACACTATTTATGGTTTTATAATTTGAAGCACTTGAGCCATTACAACCTTTATCATCTACCAAAAGGTTCCATATGTCTAGTGTGCTTGGCAATAACTTCTTCCAACACCACTATCATAAACTTGATATGCTACTCCATATCAAGTCTCAAAATATCATTAATCCACTCATGCATACCAATAAAGTACACCTTTATTAGTTGATTCTTATTTCTGTTATTAGTTTGTGCATACATCTTCTCAAGGTCTCCTTATAGAATTTATAGAAATTTTCCTACGTACACTTCAATTGTTATCCTTGACCATTTAAACCTTTAAATGTTTTCTTAGTTTATCACTTGTCATCCCTCGATTAATAATGTTCACAATTTCTTATCTTGACACTTTAAAATTACATAGGTCATCACTTTGACCCTCGGTGTTATCCCTAATCATCATTTATGTTGCTCGATCCACTTATTCTATATCCTTAAGATGAAAATCATCGCATTTCTAATACAATTATCTTCGTATATTTTCCTAATGATACCTTCACGTTAGTTTGATCCTTAAGAGAACTTGCAATTAAGAGAGAGACACTTCTTCACTGTCATCACCTAATTTAGTCATAAGAATTATTATATTTTCATAGTCCAACCTATCACTTCAATTTATTTACTAGGCATACAACCCAAAAGTTGTCTAAGCTTGTAGGTTCCCTTTCTAGCCTATGGGAGAAATCCCTATAGAAACATGACACACTTGTTGAAATTGATATTCTTTCAAATTGATATTCATAATTCATTAACTTAGGTCATTATAAATTTAATATTATTCAACAATTCACTCCAAATAACTTAATTGATCACAATTTCCCTTCACAAATCGTATTTTGTATAATAATAATTATTTTGAAATATGGATAATTTATAATGATTCCTTATATGTGTAATTATAACAAATTACTAACTCTATTTTCACATTTTCCCCTTAAATTGATTCCCGATGGATATACTTTATAATAATCTAAAAGAAATAAAACTTAGTCACATAGAATTAAGATAACATGATTATTAAGATTCCCCAATGGGGGTACTACCATGGTTCCATTGGATGTATTGGAGGGAGTACCTAAATGTACACTTGGTGTGTTAATGTGCATTGGAGGGAGTACCTAAATGTACACTTGGTGTGTTAATGTGCATTGGAGGGAGTACCTAAATGTACACAATGTACACTTGGTTGTGAGGCTCATTAGTCATGGTTTGTCCAGTCGTTGTCTTATGTGTATATTTGATGCAGTGCTCATGCCTCCGAGATAATGAATGAGTAGCTAGAGGGGAGATTCTAGTAACATTGGGCACATGAGAGTTTTCCCTTTTTCTTATGATATTGTGGCCTCTACTTTTGACATTGTCCCCTTGGAAGTCAAGAGGGATATTCTCGTTCTTGAGCATAAGGAAGCATGGGATTGTCCTTATTTCTTAGACTCAAGATTAGTGGGTGATGAATCTGAATGGTTACCAACTCCTAGTAGATTTTGAAGAAGGAGGATGCATTTACTGACTTATTTGGCCCTTAATTAATAGATGAAAACTATGTTGCACCTCATCTTCAAAGACAAATAGGTTGACATTTACAATGTTTTCTCTTCCCTGGAAGATATTAAATGAATGTTCCGTAATATGAGATTTTTCCTAGATAATGTTGACTCTCATTTGGAAAAGGTGGAGGGATTCTTTTTTAGTGATTTTGCTTTTGAAGATCTTACAAAATCTCCAACTGATGAAAAATTTCAAACTTTAGCTTTAATCTCTTCATATCATGACTAGCATGGTGGCTTCAAGTATTTTTTTATAGTGTCACTAGCTTCTATGAGTTTTGGGTGGCACTTTGGATGATGTTTTTGATGGATTTTTCACACTAAGAATGTTATAGGTGACTTACACTTTGGTTCATGCTATCTATGGCGTAATGGGAGTCAAATTACGTTTTGGTGCATGCATTCTTATGTTTTGGTGCATGCTATCTTTGGTTATTGGCCCTTTGGTTCGGGGAGGTAGTCTGAGTTTGGTTTCAATGCTTTTATTTCATGCATGATGGATTGTTACTTGGTCTGATGGTTTTATGTTGAGGTGTTTCATGGTTTTTGGTGGCCATTGAAAAGTTTCAAAGGCTTCCAGTTCTAGTGGCTTTTTGTTGTGGCGGTGCGCCGATATTGTTAGTGGTCCTATAGTATACAATGTTGTTGGTCTATATGATTCTATAGATTTGGGTTTTGTATGTTGTTTTCTTCCTTGTTTCAATGAGGATTGGGATGCATGTATTTCATTTTTATGGTATTTTGTTGCCTTTGGCGATTACTATGGGATACTAGAAATTAGCCTAGTATTATGTTTCTAATCCAGAGCTTGCAAGTTTTTATGTTCATGTGGGCGATGTCTTATTCTAACTAAGGGTTTTGGGTGACTAGAATTTCTATGGCATTCACCATGTCAATGTAATATATGTAATCTTCGGCTTTTGAAATGATATATAAAGTATTTATATTTACAAAAGAACATGATTATTAAGATAATGCTTATTAAAGTGCATCGTCACATATCTTATTAACTCATATATGATGTTTTATATAAAATAATTTTTAATATCCATAGTTCATGATGTAATACGAGTGTGTATTATTCACCCATTGTTTTAGTTTTGTTTATTATTTCTTTGCTTTAGATTGGGAATGATGTAACCATTCCATTTGTGTGTTAATGTGTGTATTGTAATGATTTTTGTTTAAGTGAGAAGGAAACACAACTCTCACCATTCATTTGTGTTTCATGAAACTACAAAATATTTTTGTTCTCTTCGAGATTCAAGTATATGTGAATCAAGAGATTGTAGGATTTTGAACAATTATGTAGGCCCCACATCCTAATTTCTAAGAGCAATATAATTATTTTGCAATACAATTTTTGGTAAGATGATGATCTTCATTTCTTTTTTTAAATAGAGTTTCTTATTGACGGTATGTTGGATATTTAATGTTTCATTGTGAATCTCATTGATACTATAGATTTAAGAAGAAAATATAAATTAACACTTCATACTTATCTTATAGAATCTTCTGAAATTACATCAGAACATGCAAGGATTCTATGGCTCATGTTCCTTGCTACAATTTTTAGTGGTTTCAATTATTAACAATTTTTGAAATGGTTCAAGAAAAATGGGGTTTTGTGCTATGAGATGGAAAAATTATATGGGATATGGGTCAGGATAATGCAGTATAGAGAGGGAATTATTTCTTACACTATTGTTTTTTGTTTAATCACGTAGACAAGCTAGCAATAGTTTATAAACTATATACAAGACTTAAAAAATTATTTCATACTTGAAGGCCATGAACATATGAATCTGCCTTAGATCCATGGTGAAATCTACTTCCTATTATCACAAAAAAATGTTTCTCTTAAAGTGAGGTCATTAATTCAAACCTGCCATTAATTATTCTACCTTTAGATAAGATAGTGTGCCCATCATGCTAACTAAAAATATAATATAACACATCTCTTGCATACGATATCTATAGGCTAAATAAGGGATATGCACTACTCGTTTAATATTGTTACATTTATGTTGGTGGTGCACACCCCTTAACAAGTTAATAATAGGCTACAAGCCCTTCATTAATGCACTCTTATTACCAGTGTTCTTCTCTTCTCGAATGAGTAGAAGAAATGGAATGAAAGCAAGTTTGAAGTCTACATTAACACTTAATCAACCAACTGACTATGACATCATGAGTGCATGTGCTTTGATCATTGATTATTCAATAACTTGAGAGGATTAATAAATGGGATATTAGCTATATGTATTATCTGGAACACTCAAATTCATGTTGTCATGCACCTCTAATATATATATATATGTTCAGATACCTGTCTGATATACTAGCATCAAAATTATTCCATGGCCAAACCTACTTCCTATTATCACAAAAACCAATTTCCCTTAAAGCGAGCTCATTAATTCAGACTTGTCATTAATTTAATCTACCTTCAAATATGAAAGTGTGCCCACCATGCTAACTAAAAATAGAATATAACACCTCTTGCATGGGCTACCTATATGCTAAATAAGGGATATGCACTATTGGTTTACTATTGTTACATTTCTATTGGTGGTGCACACCCCTTAGCAAGTCAATAATATGCTACAAGATCTTAATTAATGCACATTTATTACTGGTGTGCTTCTCTTCTTGAATGAGTAGCATAAATGGAGTGAAAGCAAGTTTGAAATCCGCATTAACATTCTATCAACCAACCACCTACAACATCATGAGTGCTTTCACTTTGATAGTTGATTATTTGTCAACTTGAGAGGATTAATAAATGGGGTTTTAGCTATATGTATCATCTGGAACTCTCAAATTCATGTTTTCATGCACCTCTAATGCATTCTTAACAAACCATTCTAGGATTATATTAAGGGTTCATTCATAATTCCAAATTCAAACAGATATTGGAATTCAACTAATCACAACTACAAGGAATAATCATTGTTCATAACAAAGATATGAAATCAAATTTCTTAAATTAATCATGTGAAAATTTAATCAAAATTTTGACATGTATTCTATGAGAGATCATCAACCTATACTATTACTTATAAATTCAATAAGCAATTTTGTGTATTGTAATGATTTTTGTTTAAGTGAGAAGGAAACACAATTCTCACCATTCCATTGTGTTTCATGAAACTATACAATCCTTTTGTTCTCTTGGAGATTTAAGTATATGTGAATAAATAGATAGCAATCTTGCGAACAATCATGTAGGCCCCAAATCCTAATTTCTAGGTGCAATATAACTATTTTGCAATACAATTTTTGGTAAGATGATGTTTTTTTAATGGAGTTTCATGTTGACTGTATGTTGGATATTTAATGTTTCATTGAGAATCTCATCGATACTATAGATTTAAGAAAACAAAATAAGTTAACAATTTATACTTATATTATAAGTTTTTAAATGGTTCAAGAAAACTAGTGTTTTGTGTTATGAGATGGAAAAAGTTATATTAGGTATGGGTCAGGATAATGCAACATAGAAAGGGAATTGTTTCTTACACTATTATTTTTTTTTAATCACATGGACAAGCTAACAATGGTTTATAAGTTGTATATAAGACTTTTAAAATAAATTATTTCACACTTGAAGGCCATGAACATATGAATCTCTCTTAGATCCATGGCGAATTCTACTTTCTATTATCACAAAAAATGGTTTCTCCTAAGACGAGGTCATTGATTCAAACCTATCATTAATTTAATTTACCTTCAAATAAAAGTGTGCCCATCAGGCTAAAAAAAAATAGAATATAACACATCTCTTACATGGGCTACCTATAGCCTAAATAAGAGATACGCACTACTGGTTTACTATTATTACATTTCTGTTGGTGGTGCACACCCCTATGCAAGTTAATAATAGGCTACAAGCCCTTCATTAATGCACCCTTATTACTGGTGTGATTCTCTTCTTGAATGAACAGAAGACATGGAATGAAAGCAAGTTTGAAATCTGTATTAACACGTTATCAACAACTAGCTACAACATCATGATTGCCCATGCTTTGATAGTTTATTATTCGACAACTTTAGAGGATTAATAAATGGGGTGTTAGCTATATGCATCATCTAGAACACTCGGTTCATGTTGTCACACACACATACACACACACACACACACACACACATATATATATACAGAGACTTGTCTCATATACTAGCATCAAAATCAATCCATGGCAAAATATACTTCCTATTATCACAAAAACCAATTTCTCTTAAAGCGAGGTCATTAATTCAAACATGTCATTAATTTAAACTACCTTCAAATATGAAAGTGTCCCCATCATGCTAACTAAAAATAGAATATAACACATCTCTTGCATGGGCTACCTATAGGCTAAATAAGGGATATGCACTACTAGTTTACTATTTTTACATTTTTGTTGGTGGTTCACACCCCTTAGCAAGTTAATAATAGACTACAAGCCCTTCTAATCTAGCTAGGTATTGGTGTCCACCCGCCTATTCCACCTAGACCCCTAGTTAGTTTCATCGGTTTCCTTGATTACAGTAGGTATCATATGTCAACTTTCTGAGGTCGTAACTTGGCCATATGATCTTTGTTTGGCATGTATTATATGGCCAAGTTACGACCTCGAGAATTTGGTTGCCCAACTAACACCAATGGGGCCCACAAAATCTTAGTGTTTCATCTCCTAGGGTTAGTTTTTTTGTTTTTTGGGGTTTCCCTTTATTGTCTAATAATAAAAAGGCCCTTGAGCCTCATTGTAACATAGTTCAAAGGCATGTAGCCACCACATCTATTCTCAGAGATAAGTTACTTTCGCTCGAGCTAGTTTATTTCTATTCTATATGTAAGCCTATTTCAATTATCTGATGTTGATGAAATGAAGTTTTATTTCTACTACATCTCTATCTTTATGTTTATATCTATGTTCTGTTGCATAAGTTCAGATCACCTTCATTAATTCACCCTTATTACTAGTGTGCTTATCCTCTCGAATGAGTAGAAGAAATGACATGAAAGCAAGTTTGAAATCCAAATTAACACTCTATCAACCAACCAACTACAACATCATGAGTGCTTGAAATAAAATTACAACCAATTAAGGAAAACATGCCCACAACCTCGGAAACATGGTGATGCATTATATAATATTTTTTCGAACTTGAGGGAATTGACTAGAGGCTTGAGGCCCTAGATGTTATAGGTGGAATGGGAGGTCTTGGTAGTGAGGTCTAGTTTTCTGCCCATCTTCATTTGAAAACAAGAGTTGATGTTTTGGAAGTTGTTGTGCTCAAGCTAATAAAGTCAGGGAATGAGGCCTTTTTTTGTCACCTTTTCTTTTGTTCTCCCCAATTTCAATCCTCCTCCCTCCTCTAGTCCATCTCAGTTCCTTAATAAGCCCTTTATGCCATATCATACCCATCCAATTCCTTGGCCTTTGGATTCCACATATTAGGTCATTGGATACATACAATTTTGTCATCAAATGTTTTTGGTTTTAGTTTTGTTATCAACCATTTTTTTTCTTTGGCCTCTTAGCCCTTGTATGGCCATATACCACTAAGAATTTGGGTCCTTATAGCTCCAAATACACCTTGTTTACATTCTATCAAACAATTATGCTTCAGTTGGGTATATGCAACCATGCATTTTGTTATGAATATCCTTCCTATGTGCTTTGGCAACAACTTTTATATATAAATAAAGTTTCCCAATTTGTGCTTAAAAAAAACCATACTTTATGAACATGATCTTAACATATAGAAATTTCTCTCTCCCTCACACACACACAAATTTAATGCATTACTACAATTACCAAAGAACCAAAGGTAAATGTAAATGACGATGGAAACTTAACTAAACTGAAGGGGTGGGGGTGTGAATTAGTTTAGTACATTCATGGACATTAAATTTTGATTACTTTTCAATGGTTAACTGAATAATTAAATGAACAATATTCACCTTATGAACACCAAATCTAATATAACTAGCATTTAACATGTAAATGACAACATAAAAATCAACACACAAAATCATCACATATGGACATAAGTGGAAACCCATAAATGGAGTAAACTACAGCTTTGTTATTGTTGTGATGCAAAGGCAAGTCCCTACTCCCATATTACAACTGATTTTTCTATAGGCTCCGACCTACAAGAGGTTGCTACCTTAATTTTTCTGCAATATTCAACTTGCAAGGAAGCTCCAACTCGCACAAATTTTATGCAGGCTACAACCCACAGGAGGCTCCTACCTCAACAGGCTCCAACCTATTCTTTATCAAGCTGTAATGTGAAAGGATACTACAATACCCCGATACATACAAGAAATAACATGTTGTTTTACAACCTGGTCTATAACTATGCATACCTCCATCTCTGTCTCCACTTTTTCTTGTCCTCAAATCTACTTCACATCAGCTCTATATATGTGCTAGGAAACTAATGAACAACACTTCAATCATCTCTCACATTCTCTAACTCTCTAACCATATAACCTTGCAACCTCACATGTTTTTATAAACAAGCTTTGATGGTTGTTGGTATTCCAAACATGAATATGATGTGAAAAGATTTGTACCTTTGCATTCCACTCATTCATTTCACACCTTTTGAGATTTTGAATATTAAAATAAAATAAATGCTTCACCAAGTATTATTTTCAGCCACATGTAATGATTAAGACAACAACCATGGTAACCATAGACTTTGCAACATACAATAGTAATACATCAACAACTATAACGTAACAATATCAAAAGCATAACAACATTATTCATGTATTTGACTTTGTCTTTGCCTTTGTCTTGCATCACAACAATCTCTGATAAAAACCAACTCAATGTATGCAACTACATTTCCATAACCAATGCATCAACACAAACATAATTCAATTCACCCCTTCACACAATTGTGCATACACCCATTGTGCCATGATACTTTGTTGCTCCTTTGTTATGTTGTTGATAGTTCTAGCATCTCTAGCATACCTTGCACCCAAACAAAACAAACATACAAGCATACCAAGATGCTTTGCAATCATAACAACCAAGCCATTAACTTAACCATATCTAGCATAACTTGTTGCTCCTTTGCTATAACAATATATGCAACGTCATCAACATGCGATAATGATATATGAAAGCAAGTTGTTCACCTCCAAGGCATAACAATACCTGTGCATTTGTGCATACATTAACTATGCAATCAACTCGACAAGTCTTTCCGTCAAGCATAACAATAATCAACAATATAGTAATGAACAATTCAATAAGACAATAAGCATATGCAAGCAATTCAATACCAATCATTTTAAGTCTTTCACAACATAACATCAACATAAGAATAACTTAATGCATCACATTGCCTTGCCTTACACCTCTTTGTACATTCTCTATTCTACCTTGTTGCTCACAAGCATCAGAACATCAAATGTGCATACATCAATGACATCAATGACCTATCTTGCTGCTTCTTTTTCATCACCCTTTGCATCACATCTTTGTATTGCATTCTCATTTGCATTGCCTTTCCTTGTAGCTCTTCAACATTGATTTTTACTACATAACACATTTCACATAACCATAATTCATCAAGCTATAACAAGAATCAACATGCATAACTTTGCAACAACATGACATATCAAGCATATACCTTGCAAACCTCTTGAGTTGCTTCAACAACATGACACATCAAGCATATACCTTGTTGTCAAACATCTCTGCAACATGCCTTGCTGCTCTTGTTGTTCATTTGCCATCAATAACAACAATGCCAACAAATGTAAAAATTATAATAAGAAGTGATGCAAGTAATTTATTCATTAAAGACTCGCATTGAATTTAATTAAAGTTATTTATCAATTTACCTTTAGTTTATTTTGAATTATTCAATTAATCAGCCTTGACTATTGTGTTGAAAGTATGTGGTAGTTATGTTATACACTTTGCTAGAACTATGATTAATATTTATCATTTAAATGAAAAGAATGAAAGAAATATAAGAAATTAGAATGCAAATGAACTTATTGAATTGGAAAGCATTGAAAATATTTAATCAACAACTTATGTGATAATAGAGCTAATTTAATCAACAACTTACATGATAATAGAGCTATGGGAATATTTGATATTCTCAAATTGATTATTAAAGATGGAATCTTAGACAGCACAATGAAAAATTAGGTACAAGGGAAATTTATATTCTTTAAAAACTAAACAGTCAAACAAATTCTTAAGACAATTCATTGTTTAGACTATGCCAAGTTTTTAAGTAAGATACCTATTATTATCTTAAGAGAAATATAAATATAAAAATAAAAGATAAAATGAATTATGAAATTTAAAGTTTTTAAATGAAATAATTTCTAATATTACAAGGATTCATGATTATAAATGTTTTATGTAGACAACAATATTGTTATTGAGTGTAATTTAGTTTAACAAGTATGAACTATTT